>PVJA010009739.1:0-59573 GCA_004027025.1 Myocastor coypus
AAATTTGTATGACAAGAGCAAGTGGGAGGTCAATGCTTCAGGAGGAGCAAAGACAAAAACACTCTCAAGATAATCAGTATTTATTGGGTACATACAGTGATTTAGGGATTATTCAGAGACTGAAGGCAATAGGATGAGTCACAGGTTGGAACTCATGGTTGAGGCAGCAGATGATTTAGAGGTCTGGCTAATGAGAATCTATGTTGATGAAGAAGTAGGGCAAGATGCCAGATTATGGGGCCGGCAAGATGGCTCAGTGGTCTAAAGCACCTGTTTAGGCAAGCTTAGGCAATGGCAGGAACTCCGGTTCAATCCCTAGCACTACATGCTGCACCAGTCCCACCCCCGGGGCAGGCTAAGCCAGCTATTAAAAAAAAAAAAAGATGACAGATTATGGAGTTTGTCCTTTCCAAGGTAAAAAGAACTCTTACCAGTTTTCAAGGAGCTAGGACAGGATGCCTTTGGCTGTTATAATCTTGCCCTGGGGCACCATAGCCTCCTGGACACTGAGGCCTAAAGTAAGACAAGGTGCACACAGAGTTACATTCCTACATACCATTGCTGCCTGCATAGCAAGGAACTATGCTTTGGACAACCTCTAATCACAATTTGATTATAAAATGAATTTTCTGTAACAATTATATAGAATGAATCTTGACAGTTCAGCCCATGTCAATTTCAACTGATTTTCCAGTATTTGAAAGCATAGTTATTATGTGTTTATTGATGAAGGAAAGAGGACAGATGGAGAACACTGCATTTGCAGGATGCTACTAGACTTTTGTCCTTTCTAAGGTCATTAAAGGTAATGCAGTAATGTTGCACATGAGGAATCTAAGCTTTTTCGTGGACTAGTTGATAAAGGTAGCCAAGGACATAGCTCACTTTTCAAGGTAGTTTTCCCAGGTGGCAAAAGAACATGTGGATACTCTTCTGCACTGAAATAGTAAATTACAGCTATGTAATTTGATATACCAGGTTGCTAATTTGTATCCTGTAGAGAAGGGGAAGGTTTGTTACACTTTTGACAGGAAATATGACTTCAGGTAACAACAAATGATCAGGCAAAGCAGGAGCAAATAACTATTTTATGTACTTTTCGCTTTCTGATTTGAGAGTTTACAGTGAACATTAAGACATTTAATACTCCTTTGGAATAGTTTAACATTGTTCTGCCCTTTGTAAATAATAACTAATCTGTCTCAGTTGAAAATTACACAGAATTTTAAATAAATTATAGTAAACTTGAGGACAAAAGAACAAAGTCATATAGGTTAATTCAGTTTAGTGTTTGCTACATATAGGGATTGGTTGAGTGAAGTGAGTTTAGCTGAAACATTTGCCAAAATGTTCCATTATACATTGTTAATATATAGCTAGTAGAAAGTCGAAATGAAATATGGAATGAGTTTAAAATTGATGCAGAATTTGATTTTTTTTTTTTAAAAATTCACTTTTTGGTAAAAAGAATAAAATAAATGTTAAAATTAGCTAATGTATATTGACCCAAGTTATAGCACAGAAGATAGGACACTGAACCTGTATGATAGATGAGGAAGTCCCATTTTAGTGAATATGCTTGCATACACATGTGTAATAATTAATAGTGGTAAAGTTATAATGGAAGTGTGTCTAATTGCATAATATAGCAGGGTAACTACCAGCATAAAGGCTATTTATATGAAGTGAACCCTCATTCTAAGTGGTTTCTTGAGTAGACTAGTAAAGAAAATAGAACCAGTAGGTAAGATTGGAAGCTTGGAAGTAGAGGCTGTAGTGGGGGACAGAGAGCATTTGAACACATTGCATGGAAGAAGTGATACCACATTAAGAGTGAAGACTATAAGGCAGTTCAGGAAATGTTCTGTGTCTTGCTGAAGACTTCAGATTTTGTGCTGAGTAATGACAGACTGCTTGGTCTTGATGCTGGGAATTCATGTGATCAGATTTATTTTTAGGAAGAGAACTTTGGCAGTAAGACCATATTCTCACTTATTTACTTTCAGTTAATATAGATATAACTATGCTAATCTGTTTTTATCCCAATTTAAAAAGAAACAGTTCTATCTCTGCAATAAATGGATATCATGTCTATTAAATTCTAAGGACCACTCAGGCACAGGAAGCAGATTAATGCTTCAGTCCTAAGTGGTATGCTAGTTCAACTTTATGATAATAGGAAATAGCTGTATCTGTGACTAGAATGAAGATGTTAATTCAGATTTAAAAATAAAATTGCCCATAGCCAAGTTAAATACTCTGAGTCTAATTATACTTATTCCCATGTAGATTCTTAAATCTATTAGGACAAGAAATACATTTTGATATAATTAGAATAAACAAACTCTTCAATAAGTTTGTACTTTTCAGGTAATTTCGATGGACTCATTTCCTGCTTAATTTAAAACTATTTTTTAAATCTTTTGTTTATTTGATACAGGGTCTTACTAAGCAGCTTTGATCTCTGACTTATAGTAATCCTTCTGTATCAGCCTCCCAGGCTGGGGCTAGTGTGCTGTGTGGTACTGGCTAGCCAACCCAGTTCAGGTACTTGCCCAGCAGGCACTTAGACTGCCCCCTGTGCGCCTCATCCTGCTTATTTTTTTTTTTTTTTTCCCTGTATTTAGGACAGGGTCTACAGGGTCTACAGAGTCTTACTACATGGATTGGACTCATAGTATTCTGTTTTCAGCCTCCCAAGTGCTGGGATTACAGGTCACCATGCATAATCTCAATCGTTGTCTCAGTAGGCCCCATAGGCAGGGCTGGCACAGCACATGGGGGATTGAACCCTGGCTGCTGTGCTCTGCCTAAGTAGGTGCTTCAGTCTGCTGCTATCAGGTCAGCCCTTCCTGCTTAATTTTAAAGCTCTAGTCTCCTTCTGTTTTCATATTTACTTAGCACAGTGGTTCTCAACCTGTGGGTCATGATCCTGGTGGGGGTCGAATGACCAAAACACAGGGGTAGCCTAAAGCCATGGGAAAATGTTATTTATTTGGAATTACAGTTTGAGGTAGCCACCAAAATTATCTTTTGGTTTGGGGTCACCCCAACATGAGGAACTGTATTGCAGGGTCACGGCATTAGAAAGGTTGAGAACCACTGACTTACCAGTTTTGTTCTTAAAGGAAGTGTGCTTGTGCTTGGGAAATAATTGATGAATGAGTGAAATCACCAGTTAAATGAGAGGAGATACTGTCTTTGCCTCCTGTTTGTCTTCTCTAATTCCCCTATAGTATTTGCATAAGGGCAGGTTTTCCTTCATTCTTTTGGTTCCTATACCCTGCAAAATTCCACAAGGGTTAAGATAGATGAGAAAATAGAGGGTGTGACAATTTGGCCTGATTTTGGCAAATACTAAATACATTTAAAATATTTCATATTCTGAGGAAGTGATTCATTAATTTTAGGTGAGTTTTAGTCATATTATTTTTCCTTTCCTCCCTGTGCTTTACTGTTGCTTCTCCGTATTACATCTCTAATTACTGACTTAAGCAGAAAACTATTAAATTATTTTAATATTGGGATGAGCTACTGTTTTAAAGTGGTTACTCTATGCAGGATGTTTAGACTATAAATCATATGAATGACTTATCTTTGTCCACCTTTAGCTTTTAACTTTACAACAAATGTACTTTTGCTTCATTGGGGCCTATATTTACTTGTTTCCGTAATGCAGTTTCCCTATACAGAATACTCTTAGTAGAAACATATGCTTAAAGCTTCAAAGTAATTACAATATCACTAAAAGCTTCATAATCATGTTACTGAAACTAAATGTTTAAAAATTTGATTTTCCTTGATTTAATCATTTCAATTTAATTATAAGCTACTGCGTGATTGATTGACGAAACATGACAGGCCAAAGTCAAGGGGTATTTCTAATGCCTAAATCCTTATAGAGAAAAATTCTAGGCAATTTAATTTGGGTGGGAATTTATTTTAATTATGTGTGCTTTTTTTTAAAGGAAGATTTATTTTTGTGCCTTTAATATTTGGCGACCTTTGGTAGCATCATTCAGTTTGGTTCTCCAATGTTCGTTTACCTTCTCTTCAAGCTTTCCTAGGCAAAGGCCCTAGTGATGCAGACCAGAAAACTAAAATGTGACTTTTCTGATAATTGTTCTAATGGTGTTTTTAAATGCTATTTAAAAGGCTTAAACTTTCAAATCTTTGCTGGAAATTGGGTATAGTTTTTAGGGTTCTTGTTTGTTTGTTTGTTTACAGTAAGCAAATATAGGTTTAGCAGTGTCTCCACACAATTAAATAATGATGTATACCAACAGAATGACTTATCCATGGGGATACAAAGTATTATGAATAAACATGGATTTTCTTAATGTTTACAGGAGGTGGAGGAATACTTATCCATCAAATTCATGTGTGTAGTTCTCAGAAACTTTATTTTTATTTTTTAATGAATTTTGGAGACAAATGAATATGAAATTACTTTCTGAAGCACTGTGAGTTTTTCTAACATTTAGCACAATGTATTTTAAAAACATGTTGAGAGGCAGTTAATTTATTTACTAATCACAGTTGCTATCCACTGAGAAGTCTGGGCAACAATGAAGTGTTATAATAATTGGTTTATGTAATTTAGTTTCTGAATTTTTATTTTACCTCCTTCTCCTTCCTTCCTTCCTTCCTTCCTTCCTTCTTTCCTTCATTTTCTTCTTCTTCTTCTTTGTCTTCATCTTTTTGATACAGGGTCTTACTGTGCAGTTCAGGCTGGCCTTGCTCACTTTTGTAGCCTAGACCTGTCTCGAACTGCACTGATCCTCCTACCTCAGCCTCCCAAGTGCTGGAATTACAGGTGTGCATCACCATGCCTGGCCCTTTTCTCCTTAAATTCTTCCTTTTTAGTATGTTTTAAAAATGAGTGAAATCAGTAACAAAAATATTTTGCAGATAATCATACGAAAAGAAGTGGAAATTGTGTCACTTTTATTAAATTACTGATGGTGAATCTTGAAATCCTTTGGTTTTGTAAGATTTTTGGTAATATAAAATAATATACTAATAGTATTTCTCAACTTTTATTACCTTTGGTATGGTATATTCTTCCTACCTTATTCCTCTTTGACAGATTCCTAATTATATAAAAATGGTTCTCTAGCTGTTCTGCTTCTATGAAGGTAAGTTTATTGTTTTTTATCGAAGTATTGCACTTTTCAAAATCAATCATGGAATCACATGGGCGTGTAATTTCCTCATATTTTTTATTATCTTCCTTACTTAGCCAGGCCATATCCCAAGCATCCCTACCATCAGGCTGTGACCATATAATATTCCATATCCTTAATATTTTTCCTCTAGATTACTGTATGGTGATATGATGGTAGTATTGTTGCTTCATAGGAATTTTACTCTGGAAACATTAGAATGAAAGTAAGGAAGTTTAGATTTATGTGGGGGTACCGAAAACCGGGTTAGGTTTTAGAAGATGGGAAAGTAATTTTGGTTTTGATGGTCACATTGTAAGTATTTGCTTTTGGTTACATTAAATAATCTAGGAGGAGTAGGTCAGCTCTAAAAATGTATGACTTTGTTTGTTTGGTTATTTATTTATTTATTGCAGAACTGGGGATCGAACTCAGGACCTTGTACTGCCAGGCAGGCACTTGTGCCCCTGAGCTATCTCCCTGGCCCCTTTATTTGTTTTTTTTTCTTTTTTTTGATTATGGCTGGCTCAGCCTGCCCTGGAGGTGCCAGGGCATGTGGTGCCAGGGATCAAACCACAGTCTTTGCCCTTGCCTGAGCTTGCCTAAGCAAGCGCTTTAGACCACTGAACCATCTCGCCAGCCTCTTGTATGACTTTAGTTTTAATTTACACATTAACTTTTTCAGCGGTAATTACCTGAACTGGGTTTTATTTTATGTACCAGAAGTGGTTTAAGACAAAGATAAACATACTGGTTTTAGGATTTGATTTGCCCTATTTACAGACTCAAGTCTAAGATGATTGAAATCTATCATAGATAAATACAGAAGATATAGAACTTAGGGGTTAAAGATGTAGGACTTCATCATTATGATTTAGCAAATTTTGTAAACATTATCATATTTACACTCATTCCTTTGACCCCCAAATCTCACAGAGGTGATGTGATATGCTCAGACCGAGGTTGTGCATTAAGTAGATTTGCATGTAGATAAAGAACACTGAGCTGTATCTACCATCTTATGGTGAACAGTAAGCGGAGATACTACCTTAGATTTTAAGATTTTTTAGATGCAGAGAAAACCCTGAGTAATAGCCAAGCTCAATAAGTAGTCTGACATGCAGTCTTGGTATATACCCAGCAAGATGTAGGCTGTGAAAGAGAACCAAGGAAAACTTCATCATATAACCATCTTGACAGCTGGGCGTGGTGGCGCACGCCTGTAATCCCAGCACTCGGGAGGCTGAGGCAGGAGGATCTATGTGAGTTTGAGACAGCCTGGGCTACAAAAGTGAGCTCAAGGCCAGCCTGAACTGCATAGTGAGAACCTGTCTCAAAAAGCAAAAAAAAAAAAAAAAAAAAAACCAAAAACCAAAAACCAAAAACCAAAAAAAAACCATCTTGACTTGTTGAATTTTCACATATATGACAATATGACACTCCATACTTTAATGAATCAGACCAACAGAGTCTGCATCAAGTTTATTCATCTTGTCTCATCTAGTATTTTTAAAATTCCTTTCCTTTCCTTTCCTTTCCTTTCCTTTCCTTTCCTTTCCTTTCCTTTCCTTTCCTTTCCTTTCCTTTCCTTTCCTTTCCTTTTTTCCTTTCCTTTCCTTTCCTTTCCCTTTCCCTTTCCTTTCCTTTTTTTGTTATGGCCAGCTCAGCCTGCCCTGGGGGTGGCGCTCACACAGCATGTGGTACCAGAGATCCAGCTGCTGACTATCTTGTTGGCCTTTCATCTAGCATTTAATTAATGCTGTAATCAGTGCAATCCTAAGCCACAGGATGAGGTCAGTCTGCAATATGAACTTTGCCGAATTTTTCATGTCCCATATAACTTAAGCTTGTGATTCAGACTGCTGTGAGTAAATCCTACAAAGAGACCAACCTTTCTTTATGCAGACATTTAAAGTGTATGATCTTGTATAAGGATGTTTGGAATGATATCCTGATTTTTAGTGTCATTGCCCATAATAATGGGGCAATAGAAGTTTCCGAAAGGGTACTTCACACCCAATGGAGAGTCATTCCATATAGCATAATACCCCTGACTTAGGACAGGTCACTCTGGTTTTGATTCTTTTACTACAAAAATTAAAGTCACCATTATTAACATTTGATGAAGACCACAGAGACAATATCAGTGAATAATGTGGTCTATATTGTTATACATGGCATAAATTAAAACTGCTTGAGATTTTGGAAAAGCTATGTATATCAGTCAGATAGAAATAATATTGCTCCTATCTGAATTTGTAAAGGAATAAGAGGGAGGACCATGTTAGGGAGATGCCTTTGATGGCATCAGCAAGTAGAGTAGTTCAGGATCAGCCATGTCCATATGAATGACATTTTTTATTTCTTATAGTAGGTTTGATCAATACCTTTATTCTAATTAGTCTCATTTTAATTCTACCCAAAGAATGGGTCCTTTCTGGTAGTCATTTGTATCTATTTTTGATCGTCAGCTGTGATTTGTTTCCCTTTGGAGCACTATAGTGGGACTTATCTGTTGGTCTGTGATCTTTTTTTTTTTTGTAGTATGTGTATGGCTTTCAGACCTGTGGGGATATGGAGACCATAAGTGCATCCCAGTTATCTTTCCCTTTATTACAGCTAGGGTCAGATTAGAGGGAGAAATCAAATAATATGGAGGGAGATAAAGCTCCATGTCACTCAGTAGGGCACTTTTACCATTGCTTTCAAGTAAGTGCCCACTTGAAATTTAAATGAACTTAATTTTGATGTCTACCATAAGATCTACATCAGCTAGTAAGACTGTTACTAATAATGCTATTCTTTCTGATTTGGCTGCTCCATGATTTAGTAGCCACATGTACATTGTGCTTCTGCTGAATGTGCTTCCTGCCCTCTTGTCCTGTTCATGTACCCTCTTTCCACCCTGAAATGGAGGAAAATGAGTGAATAACCAAGGATCAAAGTATCATTTGTATATTCCTCCTATAGACAGCTGTGTTTTTGCCATTACCGTTTCTTTACCAAAATTGTCTGGTCTGAGACAAGATTTCACTCTACTTTAGAAACTAAAGTAACTGACTAAACTTAAGGTAGAGCTAAATAGCTACACAATAGCTAATGTGTGAATTAGCCACATACTGTTTCACAGTTGCTGGCAGAGAACATGAAGCTCCTGCTCAAAAGACAAAAGGTGATTTTAACCCTGGTATAATAAGCAGTATGAATGTTGGCATGCTGGTATCAGTTGTCCTCACCCCAAGTCTTGTGGTCCAGATGGTTGTTATATATGAGTGCATTTGTACAACCCTGAGGAACTCTTTAAATTTAGGAAATTCACTGCTTTTATAACAAGCAGTAAATGAACCTCTTCTTTGCCCATTGAGAGAAGTTGTTTTGCCTATCATCTACAAAAGCAGTGCTTAGAAAAAGCCTAGTCCAGAGGCAGTCAGGCCTTTGAAATTTTGGTACATTCAATAATAAAAGTAGAAAGAAATAGACCCTCATAAGCCCAGGTTCCTTAAGGTTCTTTAGATTTCCCTTGATTCTCTGAAGAAGACAAGTATTGTCTTATTCTTAAGCTATTTCAAGTAGGGTTGTACCTTTGGTTGAAAGTGAACAGCAGAGCTTATTAGATTTCTGTAATAATAAATATTTTTAAAGTGGGAAGAAACTCAAAGTATGGAAGAATAAGAATAATCCATGTCATATTTCACTTAATGTTTTATTAGTATTTAGAATCAGTGTCAGAAATGCCCTGTTGGGCTGTTCTGAAACTAATCAGTTCTTCTACCCAGTTGCAGATGATTGAAAATATAAAATTATCTTACATTTTGGTTTACTTCTCAGAATTTAGAGAAATTTTATTTTATATTAGCTTTTAAAATGATAATTAGAACAAAGATATGATTTTGCTCTCATTATCTTTTCCTTGCAGACTCTTCTTATTTTATTTGCTGGCATTAACTGGGACATTAAATTTGTAATTTTCTACTAGAGATACATATGTGGCTTTTCACACTGTTTCCAAAACTTTTATTGTCAACATTTATTTGTTTTCTTTGCGCACAGCTGGACTGCATAGTACATATTTGCAATTTTAAATATAGCAACAATTCCTTTTTCTTTTTTAAAATTGCAGTTTTGTATTTGTCATAGAAGAGACATAATTAAATTTTGAAAATCAAATTGATGATATCATTTGAATTTGTTTCCTCTTCATAAACATAATATCTTTTTTAAAAATTACTTTTAATAAGAAATATCAATATGATAGTTTCCCAACACATTAGTAGTACATTTGCAATAATTGACACATTGCATATTGTCCTCATAATAGTAATACGGAGCACAGGGTGTGGACATGATACATTTTCTAATTGATATTGGTAAGGAAAGAAAAAAAAGAAAAAAAAATTCTTGTCTTTGAACTGAGGGGAAGTAGATGTATACATAGTCTAATGTTCCATAAGTTCAGTGGGTTACTGGTGAAACTGACAATGTTGGAGGTTGTTGATTTAAGCCTCTTACAGCTCATCATACTAATCTAGTTTTGTGTTTTATGTCTTGTAATTAAGCTTTTCTGCTGGGTGATCAAGGGCAAGTTAAAGCAAGACCTGTATAACAAAACATTCATCTTTTGTATCTTTCAAGGTCAAATTCCCTCAAGATTAACTTTAGAACCATGTACAGTGCTTTGTAGAACTGTTGTCAGTGTTAGCCTTTGGGATGAGTCACGGCCATTGCTTGACCAGTTTGCTTTCTGAGAAAGCTTGAGAGAATGTTTTTCTCTGGGTGCCTCTCCTTAGACACACTATAGTTCATTTATCCCTTTCCCCTGAGGTCCTATAATCTCCTTGACCAGAAAATTTGGCACACCTCTGAGTTAAGGAATGTTATAGCATAGGTTCTCTTACATCGAGTCCTTACTGACCTTGAAGGGCTAGGGCCAAAATATTGGCTATCCTTGTAGCCCTTCTTTTTCTCCAATATAAACATAATATCTTAAAATATAGTAATGTTGTTTCTTTGATATGAAAGTGAAATAGTGTGATATTCTCAAAAATAATCAAAAGATAACAAAGTAGCCCTTTTTTAGTTCATCCTGAAAGATCCTCCTAAAAATGTATCTTCTTTTCATATCAGCAGATATTCAGTACACTGAGTATAATTGTATCTTACTTTAAGAGCACCTTTTATTTTTTTAGACTCATTAAATATCATTGAATAATAGTACAAGTATAAAAAATAAAAGTGAATTAACTGGGGTGCCTATTGTTTCCTAATTTAATTTTAAAACTTTTAGGTTTGTCTTGATTACATATTTTGTATCTAAAGCACAAAATGAATACATTTCTCAGTATATACACAAAAGTATTTTCTTTACTTTTCCCCAGTAAACAGTGTATAAGTTAAAAGAAAAAATGTTTTTCAAGGCTGAGACATCATTTATATATGTGAAAAATTAAATTTAGAATATATTGAAGTTAGATTCTTTATAACGTGTGTGTGTGTGTGTGTGTGTGTGTTTGAAGGAATAATTTTTCAGGTAGATAAAAAAATCTCTGAAAATTTTGATGCAAGGATAAAATTATTTGCATTTTTTGTTCTTTTTTATGGTAGTAAAATAAAAGAAAACTTCTTTTAAACATGTAAATTCTGTCAGTAGTCTACTATCAACACCATCAGTGACCACTATAACATTTATTCAGCTCTATGTTTTTAAAAATTCAGCATTGATCTCTAATTTTATATTTCTAATGGATTCTCTATGTTATGTATTATGTTTAAATAGGATGGAAAATAAAATGAATAAAAAGTAAAACCTGTTGTTTATTGAGTGCTCAAGTTTTTTTTTTTTTTTTTTTTTTTTTTTTTTCTTTTTTCTCTCAGAACTGAGGGATTGAACTCAGGACCTTGCATTTGCCTGGCAGGCACTTGTGCCCCTGAACTATCTCCTTGACCCCTCATGTTGGGTTTTGTGTTTTAAATTGTGTCGCTGATTTATGGCACTTAATCTTCACAACCACCTGTCACACTTTTATAGTTCTTATGTTACCCTGGAGGAAACTGAATCTTGGAGAGGTCTGATGGCTTGCCCAAGACTGTGGCAGGTGGAGTGAGAACATGAGCCCAGCTAGTGTGGGTTCAGATAGTACCTACTTGGATGACCCTGCTGCCCACACTTTGTGTTGCATCTTCTTTTATTTCCCCTGTGCTCTTACTAGGTCTTTTTTCTTTCCTAATAGAGCTTTTCTCTTGGCTCTTGAGTCAGTTTAGAGGCTAAAATAGCAGATGAAGCTAAAAAGTTTCTTTGACTTATAACAGTTTCCTCTAGAATTATCTTGTTGAAAGTAAATAGTCCATCTGGCTTCATCTTTTCACAGAGCAAAACTCCTGAGTGAGCTTTGTGACTGACGCTGGCTGCATTCCATGCAGTGTGCCTGTTGTCCCTAAGCAAGATGAGCACAATCTGTTTCTTCTATTTCTAATAAAGGAAGACAGTGCTTTCATTTGCCTCTTTAATTCATGGCTTCAATTTTATGTCCTTCTTTCTCACAGTGGCAGCTTTCCCGCTGGGTTTTCTTTTTTCTCTTTTCTCTTGTCTTTTCTTTTTTTTTTCTTTTCTTTTCTTTCTTAATCTGACATTCTGGTAAATTTAAAACTATCTAATAAATACTTTACAAAGAAACTGTAATGAACTAACATTAAAACTTGCATTTAAAACCATGCAAGAAGTTGATAGCTATGTGACTCCTATTGATTAGTAGGTGCTGGAGGGGATGATTGAGAAAGCTGTATCTCTGCTGCCTATTCTCTTGCTATCTAAATAAATAGAGTGTTTAGCCTTCTGTGCCATAGTCCACAGGAGTCAGACAGTCAACCTCTGCACAACCTGAGAGTTTACCTCTAAGTACCTTAACTTGGCTCCTGGGTTTACTTCTAAGAAACAGCAGGGATTGCCTTTCTAGTCTTGATAATTACTTTCCTACAGGGCTGACTGAGGATAACAGAGTGGGGATTTAAAAACTCAACCTAAATTCTTCTTGGCCAAGAAAATAATTTGATTCTTTCAGCATCATAAAATAGATAAGAGTATTGTAGGCCTCATAAGCTAATAAATGCATTATTTTAATTGTTTTATTTTCTTGCAGAGTTTGAGAGGCCAGCAGGCAGTGTTTGATGATGTCTTTCCGTGACCGACAACTGTTACTATTTTGATGGAAAAGATTAGTAGTGATTATCTACCATTAATCACTAAAATATCAATTCAGAAATAAGTTTATGTAGATTTTGTCCTTCAGAACATGTCTTCTTAAAGAGTTTTACCAGAGTCTTGATTTAGGGGCATGTTTCTGCTCAGAAGAGCTGGATTTCAAGATCAAAATATTTGGACTGGTCTTGCCATCTTAAATGAACATATGTGAAATTATAAGCACAAATGATACTGTGATATAGCTGTTTTTTTTTTTTTTTTTTTTTTTTTTTTTTTTTTTTTTTTTTTTTTTTTTTTTTTTTTTTTTTTTTTTTTTTTTTTTTTTTTTTTTTTTTGTCTTTTTGAGACAGGTTCTCGCTATGCAGTTGAGGCTGGTCCTGAGCTCACTTTTGTATCCCAGGCTGGTCTTGAACTCGAACCAGTCCTCCTGCCTCAGCCTCCCGAGTGCTGGGATTATAGGCGTGCGCCAGCATGCCCCGCGCGATACAGCTGTTTCTAAAATTGTCCTCTGGTAAAGCAAAAAGGTATTCAAGGGAGTTCTCTGAGGTGTAGGAAAGGAAAAGGGAATGGACAGCCTAAGAAGGTCTGACTCCTCATCTCTTGCTCTGCTTAACTTTAACTGTTTCCAGTGTCCCACTTCAAACAAACTACTCTGTCTGGCTGGTATGAAGATTATTATAGAGGGCTTCTGTCACATTTTTTTTAAAAGCAGGAAAAGTCAATATTGAGTACTTTTTACTGATGTTTCTTCCCTGTTTTAACATTGTAAAATTTTCTGTAAGTGATGGCAAATTAAAAATAAAACAAAGGGAGAGATAGCTTGGCGGCTTACGCACCTGACTGGCAAGCACAAGGTCCTGAAAGGTCGGTCCTGAGTTTGATCCCCAGTACAAAAAAAAAAAAAAAAAAAGAAGAAGACATCAAAAGTGAAACAAAGGGAAATGCCTACAAATAAAATGTAAGATAACATTTTTACCTTTTTGAGAAATTATATTTCTCAAAATATTTTTCCTAATATATACCTGTACATGATAGGCATGTACTATATAGTAAGATTCTTTGATTCAGTTAAAACTGTTTACTGAGAGAACTATTTTTTGTAGACATTTACAATGTAAAATACTATGTCCTAAAGCAAATCCTCTGACTACCTTTGCGTACTGTTCTGTGCTAGATCCAACCAGGCCCATTTATGTATAATAACTTTTCAAGTAATAGTACTCATCATCCCTAACTTACAGTTGAGCAAGTTAAACCTTATCTTTTTTTGTATGTAGAATACAGTTTTTTAAAAAATATCTGCAAAGTATTATAACTGATTTAAATTTCTTAGCTGATTATACCTTCAGAAATCATTTAAAATTCTTGTTTTGAATTCAGTGCATTTTTGCTGAGAATTTTTTTAAGCTATTAGGTTAGCAAAATATTTTAATGAACACTGACACCTAGTTTCAATATGACTAAAAGCTCCAGAATGGGCAGAGACATTCTTCTAATTATTTTATAGGAAACTCAAGATATGTGACAGAAAGCAAGAATTTGGCTATTGATCTAATTTTCTTTTTCTAAGTTTGTGTGTGTGTGTGTGTGTGTGTGTGTGTGTGTACAGGATCTCATTACACAACTCAGTCTTGTAGTGATCCTTCTGATTTCTGCCACCCCAGTGCTGGGATTACAGGTATTATGCACCACCATGCCCAGACTTCATTGCTGGCTTAGTGCACCCCGGGGCAGGACTGGTATGCATGCAGTGCCAGAGATCGAACCCAGGCCCCTGAGCTTAACTAAGCAAGCGCTTAATCTGCTGAACTATATTGCCAGCCCGATTTCACTTATTTTCTAATGCTTAATCTGGTAATGAATTTGGGCAAAGAAGTTATAGGGTTTTATATTTGAAAGGAGTCGTAGGTGTGAGTGTAGGTGTGGCTTCTTAGAGGAACATGAGGACAGCTTCTTGACT
The DNA here is from genome assembly GCA_004027025.1 of Myocastor coypus. Taxonomy (NCBI): domain Eukaryota; kingdom Metazoa; phylum Chordata; class Mammalia; order Rodentia; family Myocastoridae; genus Myocastor; species Myocastor coypus. The sequence continues at coordinate 14,321 of PVJA010009739.1, forward strand.
CAGAGTATTATACTTGCGTGCTGGTTTTTTGGCCACTATCTCCTGCAACGTCTTGTGCCTGATGGTGTAGAACTCCTTGTGCACTTCTGAGAACTGTGATTGTCCTTACACTTTGCTCTCACTATTTCACTCTTAGAGATTCTGAGGTTAACAGCCTCCAAATTTATCTATCTCCTGTCCTGCCTGTCCCATCTCTTATATAAAGTAAAATAAATTCTTAATAGTGAAACAAATCCCCTTTCCTCCAACACTGAATTGAATAAAGCCTCAGCTGTGTGGTGCCACAAGAGTTCTAACACCTGGGCATGTTCTAGTATTTAGTTGATTCTTGCAAATGTTGAACTGCTAAAAGAATAACTGAACATGACTGAATGACTCCACATTTTTCTAGCATCTAAAACAATGGCAATCCTGTAAAGATAAGAACATGAAAAAATACTGGATACCCATGTGTAGATAAGTGGTATCCCAGATACAATAGTTTTTACTCAGGCTTTTTCAACTGGCAGCTGTGTGACTGTAGGGAAGGACCTTCCATAAATTCAGCCTCCTCATCTGCAAAGTGAAGTAATGTTATTCACTTCTTAGGAAGTCATCAGGATTAAATATGAAGTACCTGACACATAGTTAAGCTAAGCAGTTGTTGTATTTGTGAAAGACATGAAAAAACAAAGAGCAGGTTAGGACTGGCTTGTATTAAATCTCATCTGCATAGCTCTGTTGCTGAGAATATGCTCAGATTTTTTTATTCATTTATATTTAGAGACAAATCTATTTTGCTTTAGCCATGAATTTAAAATATAATTTAAAATATAATTGAGTAATATTATAAGTTAAACATGAATTAGACATAGGGAATGAACATAAAAGATTAAAGTTCAATTTGGTAAAAATAACAAGCTTATAGTATAAATCTTTTATAACAGTTAAAGGTCTTCTATCTAACACTTTCATTATTGTATTATAGTTACCTTTCATTAGAGTCCTCAGACATAAGGCTCAGAAATATAGTCTCTGTATTGCCTTTTAAATCCAAACGTCTAAATTTACTCTTTCATGTAATAGGAAGTCTAGTACTGTAAGTATTTTGCTACAGCTGTATGGAAAGATTGACTTTGTCTTCACAAACATAGTGTAAAATATAAAGTAAGGTTTTTCTAGTACTCAGCACAAAAAATCTAAAATATCCCCAATATTAAGTGAAAGTTGGCTCATTTAATTTTTACCGAAATGATTGTAAAATGTGGATTTCTGCATGCCTTTATGGTTAAATCAATGCCCTTAGATATCAGTCAACAATGTACTTGAAGTGGAGCCTTTCTCTGACACTGATTCATTAGGAAAGCTCATTTAAGGAGTTAAGCATCTCTCACTTGTCAACACTGATGTAATTATGCACTATTAATTCTCATGTCATTTCAAAAAGTGCTATTTTAAAACTATTCATTTCATCAGTCCTGAGAGCTAGGAAAAGGTAGACAGCCTGCAGTAAGCCAATTTAAGATGTGATTACATTGCTTTAGTCCTGCAATACATGAACCAGAAAGTTGATTTAATGTGAATATAGCTTTTGAAATATTTCCTCCTTCATTTTAAGAGATGAATATGATTAGGCAACCTTGAGAGGAAAAAAGACCTGATGTAGAAGGGAGCTTTAATTTATTCTGCCATTTGCTGAATCAAGGTGGTGGGTGGGGAGGGCTGAGCAAGAAAATCTAGAAATGGCAGTATTCTTTGTTTTTGTCTATATGAAGCTTTGTGTTTAACTTTACTGGCCCAACTGACATGCAGAACTTTCATTTGCCAATTGTTTTTGTTACATTTAAAATGATCAATAGTTTATGTAAGTTACTTGTTGTTATAAGGTTAATGCTAGTAGCAACCATCAACCATTTTTTAAAAAATGTATCTGAAATTAATACTGATTCTACAAAATTCTGGTAACAGCCTGTTTTTTCCTTAATTCTTATCTTGTACCATAGTTAAATGAAGATTATGCTTAATATTTTTTATGACTCCTTATACTATAGTTATCACTTGAAACTATACTGCAAATGGATAGTTATTTTTCTTTACTAAAATAATGATCATAAAGGATTTTGATTTTCTGGCTAGCTGTTCATAAAAAAAATCATGTTTTGTAAGTTGAACTTTTATCTGAATTAATGTTGTTAGCCCTTTGATTTTAATGGTCAAAATCACAGATTCTTTTATCTAAACTTCTGTTGATCTCTAAGGGAGAATCTTCAGAAGCTAGACTTGGTACTGTATTTATAAACAAAAAGAATTTTAGACACAGCTTTTACTGTATAAGACCTGTGTTTTGTCTGAAGATAATTGTTAGAAAAAAGAGAAAATCTGAAAATCAGAATAATTGCTTATTCTCCAAAAGAATGAGCCTTAAAATGAAACTCAAAGCTATATACCTTTTTTATTTTATTTTATTTTATATTTATTTATTTATTTATTTATTTATTTATTTATTTTTGTCTTTTGGAGACAGGGTCTCGCTGTACAGTTCAGGCTGGCCTTGAGCTCAGTTTTGTAGCCCAGGCTGGTCTCGAACTCTCACGGATCCTCCCGCCTCAGCCTCCTAAGTGCTGGAATTACAGGCATGAACCACCACGCCCGGCTTATATAGCTTTTTTAAATTGAAAAATAATAGAAAGAGAGGCTGGGGAGATAGTTCCTTGACACAAGTGCCTGCCTGGCAAGTGCAAGGTCATGAATTTAAACAACAAAAACAACAACAAAAATTATAGAAAGAATAAAAATAAAGTTTGTGCAATTGGTATAAACTTCTGACTTTGAGAGGTGGTTAGGATATAGGTTATTTTAAAGTAGAACTTTGTAAGGAATTAGATTAAGAATTTTAAAAAGACTGGGCAAAACATAAGAAAGAGAAAGAAAAAGAAAGAAAGAAAGAAGAGAAAAAGATGTTAACATTTAATAGCTATTATTGATATTTTCTTAGATTATGAGAATTATATTTTAATTTTCTGTATGTATTCTAATAATTTGATATTGTGATCTCAATTTTGCAATCAAGGAAACCAGTTCTTAAGAGTCTTATTGAAGGCCACCAAATTAGGAACCAGGTTGTAAATGTTCATGTCTGTGTGTGGTAAAAGTCTTTGCTGTGGCACCTATCTTGTACTATAAACAGTTCCAGAGGGATTGATTTGCTTTCACACAGACTGCTCATGCTCAGAATAATTTATCATTTCCTTCTTCCTTAATCACTTGTTTATGAATTATTTTTCATAATAGCAATCATTTTTGTCACTTAGAATTTAAAATGTTGGAGTCTTTTTTATTTTAATTTAACATGAAAAGTGAAAAAATGTAAGGAAAACGTATACATCACATATTGATGCCTTTATACTTAAAATCTGTTACTATGAAAAAACTACCTGTTATTCTCTAAAACATGGCCACTTATGCTATAATTTCTGTTTTCATAACTAGATTGGTATAACCAGTACTCATTTTAATCTAAATCAGAAGCCATTTATGGCACTACTTAATGTTTTCAAATGATTGAAAAAAACCCATTTTAATGGAAAATGAAATCTTCAAAAAATGTTGAAGTAATGCTATTTTAGTGAATTCTACCATTAGATTTGGGTTTATGGGTACTACTCTCTGTTGAATAAGCTATTTGTAATAGTTAAGATTTAGTTGTTTATTATGAATTGAGAACAGGGTGTACAGGGTATACAGGGTCTAACTATGTAGATCTGGCTCTCAGTGATTCTCCTGTCTTCAGCCTCTCAAGCACTGGGATTACAGGCGTGTGTGAGCACACCCAGTCTCAGCCTCTGTCTCAGTGTGCCCTGGGAGTAGGACCAGCACAAGGTCAAACCTTACGTGCTGTGCTCTGTTAAAGCAAGTGCTTTAGTCCATTGAGCTGTCTCGCCAGCCCAGTAGTTCTGATTCTTGGGGCTTAGGCCTGAGATTTAAGGTATTGCTTCTAAAAATTGGAGAACTTGAGCTATGCTAGAATTCACAGCTTTTCTCATGAAAATAGCAATACAACCTAGAGCCTTAAAAAACAAAACAAAACAAAACAAAACAAAACAAAAACATTATTTGAAGGTCCTGGAATATGAATGACTGCATATTCTCTAATAAGAAAACTGATGGAATATTCACACTGGCTTGGAAGAAGGGAAATGAGGAAATGTAGAACTACAAACTCTTCTCTACAGCTTTTGAATGCATGGAAGGGTAGTGCCTGTTTACTAGTCATAGGAGTAAAACTCACAGTCTTTCTGGCTAGCAGCAGCACAATGATGAAACTATTTGACTTTGGGAACCACTATTCTTGCTGTAACTCTATCCTCATGCTCATCTGATGATCCTGAACTCCACTAGCATCACAGGATTACAGGCAGAAAGACAAAGAGAAAAGGTAATGGCTACATGGAAAAAGTAGCAAGCCAGCTGGTTCCTTATACACAGTTTTCTCCACAGCCTATCCTGTGTCTTATATTTACATTTCATGAACATTTTCACGTATCTTGCAGTGGATGAAACAAGTTAGGTTTCCAAAGACTCTCCTATGATTAACATTAGAAAGAGAAATAAGGGAGACAGCTCAATGTGGCATATATTGTATTGTTTCTGTGTTTTTCACAGCTCATGAGGTACTGATATGATTTTACTTCTTCACTCCTTAGTCTGTGACTTGAGAACATTACTTATCCAATTGAGTTTAATAAGAAATGAGGTATTAGCTGGGAAGTTTTGTTTTTAATAAGCATTCCTTCCCCAAAGAAATAATATTTTCAATTCATTGATAATGTGATAAATATTTCATTATATACAAATCAATTCTATAAACTTTCTTAGTAGTTTTACATTTTTTCAATAGTTTGAACTTCAACAAGATGCTAAGCTATTTTTTCACACAGGTATTACCATCTTTGGATGTCATAGATATGTTAAAGACCATAAAGACCATGTAGCACAGTTCTTTTTTTAGGTTATAACTGCAAGAAGACAGGTTTTGGGTCTGTTTCATGGCATAGGTGTTTTTACTATTGAAAATTTGAAGGTTATACAGAAATGAAGAGAATAGCACAATGAACATTGTTATACTGATCATCCAGTTTAAATAGTTAACTGCTATTGGACCTTTTTCCTCTGAATTGAGCAAACTCAATGGAACAAACAGTGGAAGATTTTTGAGTGATAAGTTTAATTGAAATATTAATATTTGTAGGTATGATAATATTGTGGTTTAAGGAGATGATTACTTTTAGAGATATTCTGTATTTGTTGAAATAATATAATCCAAGGGTTTGGTTTAATTTTTTTTTTTTTTTCTGTCTTTTTGAGACAGCATCTCACTATGCAGTTTAGGCTGTCCTCCTGCCTCAGTGCTGGGATTACAGGCGTGCTTTAATTTTAACTTTATTCTCAAATCATCTGAATGAACAATATAATGGAATCAGTTTCTAATTTCCTAACAAGTCAGTGAATGTTCTTCCCAAGGACCTTTCCATCTCCAGGCTTGAAGCTTAGTCAGAGTAGTTAGAACAGTCATTGTTATGGTTTATGTCTAGTTGTCCCCCCAAAGCCTCATGGAGTCACTGGGTGGGGAATTCTAGAGTTTGAGACTTGACCCATGATCCCTGGGATTATAGGTTTTAGTACTGATGGGATTATGGGTGGAAGTACTTCTGTGATTATGGGTGTAGCCTAGCGCGGGAGCTAAGGCGGAGAGCCTGAATGTAATAAAAAGAGAGACAGAGAGATAGACTGGAGCTCGAGCTGGTGCTGCTGCTCTGCTGCCCTGTTTGGTTGGCTGCCTCTGCCACCATTTTGCTGCTGTTCTGCCCCCTTGAACTGGATGCTCTCCGCCCTGTTCCACTCAGCCTTGGGCCAACCGAATATGGACTGAAACCTCCACAAACTGTGAGCTAAATAAACCTTTCCTTCCTTCATTTTGAGTGTTGGGTATTTGTCCCGGCAACGAGCAAAAAGTAACTAATACAGTCACCATTTCAAAAGCAGTTTGTAGAAGAAAGTAGAGACAGTGAGAGATAGGCCTATAGGCACTGATAACTGGCCTTCCTACCTCCCACTCTTCTGCAGGCCTCATACCAGTCAAGAATTTGAAAAACTAGATCTCAGCCACAAGGCCTCTACCTCCAACAATTTGGAGTTGTTCACAGGATGCTGTGCTCAGAGTGTGATTGTGTTACCAGAAAATGTTCACTTTGCTTTTCTCATCTGTATGGTGGGTATGTTTTTTTTTTTTTTTTTTTTTTTTTTTTTTTTTTTTTTTTTTTTTTTTTTTTTTTTTTTTTTTTTTTTTTTTTTTTTTTTTTTTTTTTTTTTTTTTTTTTTTTTTTTGTTTGTTTGTTTTTAATCCATCAGTCTTAGGTTTGATTTCCACTGTGACCTTCACTCAGCTTTGATTACCTGAAATTTGTGCCTGCATAGCAACAGTATTATTTCTAAGGAGATTAATATACAGAGGGAGAAAAGTAAGTGGAGAAACAATTATTTTGTCAACTATCTTTGATTATTCATCTGTTCCTAAACAGATAAATGGGGAAGAATGGACTTCCTGGCATGAAGCCACAAATGTAAAGATTGAAGGAGGGAATAGGGAATATGGCTGTGCAACTGACTTCTCTGGCACTGGGACCTGTCTATTTTTATGACTTGATAACAACTACAAGGGAAACTTAAAATCATTATCAAGAAGAAAGATTAACTTTTGGTATCCTAGATTTCTTCACTATGTTAGCATCTACACATGATACATCTTTTATTCATCAGTCTTCTGAATTAGATAATTTGGGTATGTGTCAAGAAGATAACAATAAGGTAACAGAAAACAACAGAGAAAAGAGAGCAGTAGAACAACCATGGAAGTAAATGGGATGGGAAGCATGTAGGGTAAAAATGATGGAACAAAATGAAGACATGAACTTTCATGACAAATATAAGACTATTAAAATGTCATAGTATTGGTAGCAGAAATCTGAGCTACACAATCCATGTAAGATTTGGATGGTTTTAAGAGTCTTTCTAGCATACAAACATGTGACTTGATTTTAATGCATTTATCAGGCCATGTAGGTTGGATACCAAGACTCAAAAATACCTTGACCTCAGAGATTGAGTTTCAAAAGAGAAAAAAAAATTGAGATATTATTTTCCTCAACATGCTTAAAACATAAGACAATTATTTTTTGTTAAGAAAATGCTACAAGGGCTGGCGAGATAGCTCAGCAGACTGAGCATCTGCTTAGGCAACCACAGGGACCAGGATCTGATTCCCTGGTACTGCATGCTGTGTCAGCCCTGCCCCATGGCACACTGAGTCAGTGACTGAGTCTGGGTGTAGTGGCTCATGTCTGTAATCTCTGTGCTGGGGAGGCTGAAAACAAGAGGTTCACTGTGTGAGTCCAAGCTGTGTAGTGAGACTCTGTATCAAATACATTAAAAAAAAAATAAAAATATTGCTACAAATGCAGTGTACCAGTAACTCCTCTCAAGCTAGTATTTCTAGCTAAATAAACAAAGAAACAGAATTTTATGGTGAAAAAGAACTCTGCTGAGATTTTGTCTTTTAATGTGCATAATTGGCATAATTATGAAATGCATCATTTTAATGTCCTTTTGTTCCCATGTCACCTCACTGAAATCAGACAAATTATAGGTTTAGGGCTTTCTTGTTTTTTGTTGTCAGAAGATGGTTGTTGTAAATTTTATCTAATTTAAACTGGTATTGTTTATGTTTGATACATTAAGGAATCTGATAATTTTGGTGTTCAGGAAAATGATGTTAGGTACAGTAATAGTTGTGGTATTTTATATGTCATTTTATGGATGATGTTGAATGCTATTTATAGTGCATGCGTAAACTTTGAAAATCAGTTAAAATGATAAAAGAAAGCAGAGGCAAAATATGCTGAGTATCTGTTGCCAGGCATTGTGTCACTTTTAAGAATTCTAACAAAAGTGTATGACTGAATTGGTAGAACAATGAATGCTAAAATTACACTATTTAAGTAAATGTATTGAATGATTTTATAATTTAATGTTTAAAAAAATCCATATCTTGGAATTTTTGAATGATACCTTAACTTTATAGTTTTATTTCTGTGTTAGCAATACATTTAAATATGACTCTTAATTTTTGAAATTGTACATTTTCTTAATGGTAGGTGGCATTAGTGAGAGCAACCAACCTTAAGAATTTATTTATCTTAGATTATAAACTAATCCTTGATATAGCTTTAATTTCTGTGACCAAGAAATATTGATGCACTGATTTTGTGAATTAAAAACTTTCTGTTTATGTTTTTATCTTTGCTTAAATGGGCCAATACTTGCCAAATGTCTTGGAGAATATAGTCTTTTCAGGAAATGACAAGAAGTATTGATTTACTTTATTCTTAGTCCCTCAAGCAGAACAGCCATAAAATATGTTCAATTTCTTCTCATTTTTATCTGTAGATTACATTGACTTGTAGTGCAGATGACAGGTGTGGACATGGTAGAAACATATTGACATTTACTAGTATGTGACTTCAAAGCTTTAAAGATGAGAATTCTACTGAGAAATTCATCTAGAACTTTTTCCCCCACATAATTACTGTGGTGCTAAATTTTGTTACTTATAAACATGAATGTAGATCTGGTGTAGGAAGCTAGGCACAGATAATTTCTATTATATCTTAAATTCAGTAAGAAGCTTAGTAAGAAGTCAATACAAAATCTGCTTTAGACCTATTTTGGAATAAACTATTGAGAATATAATTAAGATTAAAAATTTAAAAAATATATCATTAAGTTAAATATATATTGAAATTCAGTTAAGTAATTCCATCCAAACAAGATGCTGGCCTTTTTAGCATATGAAAGGTTAAAATTAATCTAACTTTGCGCAGTTTTCAAGTATGTTAACTCTTTTTCAGTTAAGTGGTGGTCCCTGAATTCTTTCAAGACTATAATGTCTCTATGAATGACTTATTTCATATCGAATAAACTTGGGAGAGTCTTTTAAGCTTGGAACTGTTTATCTGCTCATTTTCCCTTGCTCATTAGGAGCACCTGTGCAAAACATTTCCTAAAGTCTGCAGTGAAACACATACATCATGTATGTTTATTGTTTATGTTTAGTTCTGATTCTGAAGACGTGCTAGATTTCCATGATTACCACCCTTACGACTGACATGTGGGAGAGAAGTGCTCATCATTAGTCTACTGATTGCAGCTATTGACAAAAATTCCTGCAGCATGCCGTGTTCCCTCTTTAATGTCTAAAATACCAAATTCCTCCTAATATTTATTTTTGTAGCTGTGCCAGACCCACTAAGCACAAATTTATTTAGGGTGTATGCCATAACATATGTGTTATTATGTTAAGATTGTGTGTTGGTTGAATTAGCTGACTTATTTGTAATCTACTTCCTGTTTGAATGGCTCTACATCACTCACCGGGTACCTATTCTAATGGTTTTGTAAATTTGTTTTGTGCAAGAGTTGCATCTGACATTTGAGATGCTAAATTTGAGCATTTTGATGAATTTATGCATCAATAATGGAAATTGAAAGCAAAAAAAAGAGTAATGATTGGTGTCTTATATAGAAATAGACGAATTGACCTTGGAGGTTGGATAATTCTTTCTGAAGATAGATTTTTTTTTTAATTCATTTAGTGAAGGGTCTGTCAAACATGGTGGTCATGTCCAGTAATGTATGTAACTTCATGTCTGATATGTCAGATAGATTTCAGTACAGTTTCCTTACTGATCCCTGTCAGTTTAAAATCATGTTAGGAGAAAAACTTTAGAAAGCCTTGTTTTTATTGTTAAACAACATTGTGTTTCTTTGTCTCCTATGTTTTTATAGTAAATATTTGGGTAGATTATTGTCTTGTTTCTACTAATGACACATTGTAAGTGTATATGTTATAAAGTGATGAAAGGGATAAGAAAAATTAGAAAAAAGGCAAGAGGTCTACTTTAGGCAGTACATTGTGGGGCACATACATTTTACAGGGATGAATTTAGCAGACATCTTAATCTGTTAGTCATCAGTAGTAATCTGAAAACCATCTGTTTGCAGTTGCTTAATCTTTATTTCAAGTTGATTGCATAATTGACTTAAAGTTTAGAAGTTCCTTTTTATATTTTGATGCAAATTATATGAGCTTATTCTTTCTGCTGATATCTAGAAGCTGAGTAAATTTAAGAGCCAGTGTAATCTGCTTGTTGAGGTCCCCACAACCACCTTTAGGTTCAGTGACTTAATGGAAATCAGAAATGTAGGATACTCATAATGGTAGTTTATTAAGCAAAATGATACAGATTAAAATCAACAAAGGTAAAAGGAATATAAGGCAGAGTCAAGGAAAGACCAGGTATGAGGTTTCAGTTGTCTTTCCCTAGTGTATTTGTATCAAGTGCTTGATTCTCCTAGCATTGATTTGTGGCAACATATATAGAGTAATGCAAAGTAAGACCTCAGGAATCACTGGGCAGTGGTATACAGGGATATTATTAGGGCTTGGCTCCCTAGACATGGAATACCTATGTGGATACTTTATTTATCGTCTAGTACTTACAGGGCTCAAGCTGATACTGGATGGCCCAGGGTCCTAGAGAACAAAGATAGACATCTTAATTTAACCTTAACTTTCTGGTTTGGCCCAGGGTCCCTTTTATTTAAGGTGAGTGAGTTTCTGTTTGTTTGAAACAGCTCAGTAGGAAGAGATAAGTGATGACGATACAGGTATTGAACACCCAATTTTTTTCAAACATTTAAGCTGTTAACTACAACATGAGGGCATAACAGGCATTCATTGCCAAGAGTGAGGCTTACTTTTTTGTTTGTTTAAAATTTGATCTTTTTGAAACAGGGTTTTATTGTGCAGTTTCAAGATGATCTCAGACTCACTTTTTAGCCCAGCTGTCCTCCAACTTTGAATAATCCTCCTGCCTCAGCCTCCTGAGTGCTAGGATTACAGATTTGTGCCACCATTCCCAGCTAAGAGTGAGATCCCTTAACACTTTTTAAAAATCATTAATTATTCTTCAATGAAAAATAACTCAAGATTTTTTTTCCAATTTTTTTTTTTCTAGACTTATTTTTTACTCTAGGGCATCCCACTGGCAAAGAAGAAATAAAGTTGAACATCAGGTTTGACATAGGAATCTTAAAGGAACCAGAGGCTCTGAAAGTGTGCTTTTTCAAGTAAGGGATAAAAATGGCAGTTTATAAAATCACCTTTCTCTCATTTTGACATTGAACACCCTAAATATTTCTATTAGCTATTATTACCAGGAATTAGGACCTATAATTCATGTAATAATTTTGTTAGTATGTTTCTGTTTATCTTATATGTAGTAAATGTAAGCTGTCCTCTTCAAAATTGAGTCCTGCTAATGAGGGAAAGCCGTTCTTTCCTGCATGATACTTTTCTGTGGAGTAAGCCAAATAGTACATATGAGTAAGAGACAATGGCTATCAACCATGAAGGCATGGGCTCTGAAGAAGATTGCAGTAGCAACTTCATTAGGCAAGCTTTGTATCTGGGTGGATTTAAACCTGTGTAGCTTCCTATCTATGACAGGTAATAATGGTTCCTTCCCTGTGTAGTTGGCTTGATATGTATGTTAACACATATAAAGTGCTTAGAATGGCACCTGGCAGATGGTATTCAGTAAACTATTGGTGTTGTTGTTCTAGAATAGTAGAGCAAGGTTACTTTGTACTGATATGCAGAAAGTTCAGCTTGGCTTAAATGTTGATGTAGACTGGTGTACATTCTAAACAGCATCAATGTATTTCTTTTCGTATATCTGTAATAAAACCAATGTTCTATTTCAACTGTCATAAATATCTTCTATTTATTTAATTATTTATGTTTGTTTGTTTTTTATGTATTTAATACAGCATCTACAGGGTCTAATTACACAGATTGGATTTGTAGTGATCCTTCCTGTTTTTCAGTCTTGCAAGCACTGGGATTACAGGCACATATTACCACACCCAGTCTAGATTGCTGTCTCAGCGAGGCCTGGTGACAGGGCCAGCATGGCAGATGGGAGATTGAACCCTTGGCCCCTGGCATCTGCCTAAACAGGTGCTTTAATCCACTAAACTATATGGCTAGCCCCTTTAATATCTTCCATTTAGAGGAAGAAATAAATCCTATTCTAAGTGCTTATGTGCTTAGAATAAAGTACTGTGATTTATACCATGAACTTGAAATTGATCAACATGTTATATTGTAGCAGTTTTGATTCTCTCTCTCTCTCTCTCTCTTTTAATGTACTTTATACAGGGTCTCACTATACAGCTTGGATTCATGGTAATCCTCCTGTTTTCAGTCTCCCCAGTGTAGGGATTACAGGCATGTAGAACCATGCCTGGTCTTGTCTCACTTTTGAAATCTCTTTAAGCAGGGCACCTGATAATTGGCCAGAGGCTTTCCTAAGATCTGATATCATATACTAAGGCTAATTTGCTCTTTTAGACTCACAAGTTCTTGGCATCTATCATTTAAAATGAAATTTATGGCTGAGCGTGGTGTCACACTCCTGTAATCCCAGCACTCGGGAGGCTGAGGCAGGAGCATCGGTGTGGTGTGAGTTTGAGACCAGTGAGTTCGAGACAAAAAAAAAAAAAAGAAATTTATGAAATGTTTGCCCTAAATTTCACCCAGGAGTTTTGTATATGTTGAGGAGTTCACAATAAATGGTACTCCTTTTCCTAGATGCTTCTTTTCTCTTATTCAGAAAGACTTCAAGAGCTTTGATAAGTAACACTAAAACCCAAAAGTAAGTGGCATATTCCTTTTTTGATCTTTTTAGGGCAGGGTCTCACTATGCAGTTCATGTTGGGCCTTGTGCTCACTTTGTAGCCCAGGCTGGTCTCAAATTCACAATGATCCTCTTGCCTCAGCCTGCCAGGTGATGGAGTAACAGGCATATGCCATCATACCCTGGTTAGATGCATAGTCTTAACAGAAAATTTATTTTTAAAAATATTATTATTATTATTATTATTATTATTATTATTATTATTATTGAATTTTAGGGAGGGGTCTATAGGGTGTTCAGGATCTCACTACTGGATTGGATTCCTAGTGATCTGCCTGTTCACAGCCTCGGAAGAGCTGGGATTACAGGCTTGCACCACCATATACAGTCTCAATTGCTGTCTCAGTAAGCCCTGGGGGTGGGGCCAGCACAGCTGGCTGGGGAGTCAACCCCCCAACCCCTACACATGCTTGCAGGTGCTTTAATATGCTGAATTATTTGGCTGGCTCTTAACAGCAAATTTAGTTTGAAGGATTCAATAGACAGCATAGTTATATTCAATAGCACTGACTGTTTCAACATGCAACAGTATAATTCTAAAACTGGTTTAAAGGATCTTAATGGGCAGCTGAAGAAGACCAATCTTTTTTTTTTTTTTTCTTTAATGCTATGGAGGTTGGAGCTTTCTAACAGACTTAAAATGTCCACAAATTCATAAGAGGCTGTTTCTTGTTTGACTTGTTCATTGTTTATCTGCCCATCGCAGTTAACTTCTCTCAATAAGAATGATGCCCTCTGAGTAATGCCCCTGTTGTGAACTAAGAAAGATTCATGAATTATTAATAACTACAGAGTTGTAGAGCCCTTGGAGGAATGAGTGCAGTGTGTGCTCTAGGAGAATTGTTTTCACCTGATCTTGACAAATTAGGAGCATCTAAAACATATTCCTGCTTGTTAATACAAGAAGTGGGGGAAAGGTGACTTGGAAATGCATCAATATTTAGCCTTTTTGTAGACTCTGAAAAGGATAATAGGGAACAGTGTTTCCTCATAAATAACTGTCTCTCCTATCTTTGTTTGTTGTGGTAGGCTAATGCCTTTCTGTCAAGCTAAGCTTTATGGTTCAATTTCTGCTGTACTCCTTGAGAAACAATTGTGAAAAAAAGTAAAAATACAATTATAAAGATACCTACTCCATAATCGTTTAGTCCTATTTGTAGAACTTGATCCTTTAGAAGTATATATTCTCCTATGTATTAAGCTGTTAGGCATGGAGAGCAAATAAAACTGTTTATAGGAGTAGCAATTGTTTTATCAATAGCCTAGCTTATGTTGGAATCTTGACAGGAAGATTAAGAATTGTAGCCACATTGATATGTAAAATATGTTGTGCCTGGCTACATAGAAGATGGGTTTTAAAATCTTTTAAATGTGTAGACTTTGGGTGTATACTAAAGTACAGTTACCACTGAAAAAAATTTGTTTTAGGAAAAATAAAGATAATTGTATGTTTATTAGTTAGCTAGGACAGTTGACTTACTGATTTTTTAAGATAGTTATCTAATCCCTTAGATCTGTTTTTTCATTTTTTTGTCTTATATCATGCTTATAGTGAAATGTTTTAAATCCTATGTGTAGATAGGAGGGAAGTTTTCTGTATGCTTAGTGTTATGTTCCCACTATCCATGTTTATATAGTTTCTAAGTCCTAAAGGCTTCTTCATGTAATCAGTGCATATGGAGGATGTCTTATATGAAATATTTGATACCATTAAAGTTTCAGATTTTGGAGTTCTTTGGATTTTGATATTTATACATCAACTTTACAATTGAACATCCCAAATTTTAAAATTTAAAATTTAAAAGACTCCTAAATGAGAACCTTTTTTAGCTGACATTCATGAAGTTTCAAACTTGAAATTTTTCAGATTAGGGAGTTCAACCTATATCCTAAGTCATCATAATCTGTCCTTGTACATTAATTTTGTGTTTTCTTGAACCTCACATAAATGAAATTGTACTTTATATTTTCTTTTTTTAATGGCTGGCTGAGCCTGCCCTAGGGGTGGGGCTGGCGTAGCCTGTGATCCAACTGTGGTCCCTGTGGTTGCCTAAGGTTGTCTAAACAGGCACTTTAGACCACTGAAACATCTTGCTGGCCCCTATGTTTTCTTTTGTGTGTATTTCTTTCTTTTCCTTGTTTTTTTTTTTTTTTTGCGGGACTGGGGTTCAAACTCACGACCTTGCACTTACCAGGCAGGCACTTGTGCCATGGAGCTATCTCCCCAGCCCTTTTCATGTGTTTTTCTAGCCAATATTTTCCTATGAAATTTATTTGTAAGCATTTCTAATTTGGACATTTACATTATTGCTTGATTTTTAATTCAGATTACTTATTCAAGTAAAATATTTCCCTGGTGGAATCAGAGTAATTATAATAGATACCTTGGTATACACATGTGCGTAAGAGGTTTAACAGTTTTTAGGATCACTGGTACATTTTTGTATTGTATAGCAGTACAAAGTAATAAATGTAGTATTAGGATAAGGGCCCTCAAAATGTTGCTTTTTTTTGTCATTCTGACTAATGTAAAAGCAACGTGCTTTCCATTGTGTGAATTAATAAAAATCTTAATATTTGTAGTTACTTTTTGATGGGGGATGTAAATTGTCATTCTTGCAGTCATGCTGAGAATCAAATTGCATTTGTGGTCCAGCAACACCCTTGTTAAGCTATCCCACTGGTATGATAATTATAGAGACGTGCTATGTTGGCCTGTATGAAAAGTAGCAGAGGTGAGAAAATTTATATACATGTTCTCAGTAACAAATTGTTATAGTTTCTGAGGTTAAACTTTGTGTTTCATGTAAGCTGCTCATAATCAATAGCGTGATTACTTTTCTATCATTTTAGTTATGTAACACTGCAATAATATGACTATGTTAAAGAGAGGTTTGACAATTTATGAACATTAAATTTATCTGGCTTTATCTCATAGTAGAAAATTTTCTCTAGAAGACTTCTAGTAGTCTGTCTGTTCCCTCTGAGATGTTCCCAGATGTAGATTGTAGATCCCTGTCCATACACCTTTTAAATCTTCCTTTCACTGTATCACATTTTATGCACATAAATTAACTTGCTTTTTCAGGTGTAGAATAATATCTATATAGTGCCAAATGAGGCATTTCCCTTCTAATGCCCTCTTCATTTTTTCCCTGCTTTTCTATGTCTCTTCCTTTCTCCTTTCTCTCCCTTCATGTGCTGAGAATTGAATCTGGTACTCTTGCTTGTTGGGTAAGCACTCTGCTGTTGAATTACACTCCAAGTCCTAAGGTCTCTTTATCAATAATGATTCATTGTCAGTTGCTGTTATTCCAAATTTATAAATTAAAAGACTTTCAAAGTTATAGTATTTGTAGATGTAGTCTTTGGAAGATCATTATGGTAAAGTAAAGCTTTAAAGGTGTTATGATTAGGAATTTTAAAAGAAAGGACACCAGAAATTGTGCCCCATCCCAACCCTGTAATGTGATATGAGAACAGGAAGAGGAAGGTGGTGGCCCTTTGCAAGATAGAGGAGAACCTTTGCCCATCCTCAACATTGTGGATAATACTGTGAGAACATTGTCTGTTATTCAAGGCCATCAATTTATAGTACAAGTTCATTATTCTTTTTCCAAAATACTTTTGACTGTGTTTTAGATTTCAAAGTATTTCAGATTTTGGAATATTTGCATACACTTGACTGGTTAAGTATTCCAAACCACATCTGTAAGATCCAAAGAGTTCTGAAGTTCCATGCATTAGATACATGATAGCACTGAAATTCAGAAGGGAAATGTAATCTTCCCAGAGTCCATAGTTGGTCATTACTGGAACTGATTTGAACATGGCCATGAGTATGTCTAGAACTGCTACATAATCAGTATCATAGATGCAGTTTATATAATTTGTACATCTTTGTTTTATATCATAAGCATATATATGAAAATGTGTCTAGCTTATAATTTTAATTTTTATTTATAGTATCTTTTAGTAAAGTGAATACTGAGTTCCTCATATATTTCACACTTCTACTTGCTTATATTTCCAGATGACTCGAAAAGGAGCATATATCAATATAGTTAGTATTTAGAATAAGAATCTACTCCTAGCATTCAGCCCTTAACCATCATAACAATAACCTGTGAATTATATGTTCTTATTACGCATAATGCATTTTAGCAGAAGCTTAGAGAATGAATAAAACTGAGGATCAAAATCAGTAACTTTTAACTCCAAATATTAAGTTTGTTTCTCTGACATCCTAATTCTATAGATACATTCTAAAAGTCATCATATTGATAGTAATTATTATAGAAATTCTCACCTCTAGGGAACACTTAGTGACCTGGAAAAAGTAAGAATAACCTTTGAATTGTATAGAAAGCTATAAGGAATCAACATAGTCTTAAGTGGAACTTACATTTTAATATTTGCAGTTTGTGTTTGCCTCAAGTTTCCTGGTGGGTGAATTCAATTTAAATCTTAAGAGTAGGAAGACACGAGGAAAATCAGACTGACTTCAACAGAGATAATTGGCCTTTTGTAGTGTTCACACTGTCAGTACTGTCTAACCTACATACTCATAAATAAGACAGCCTATTAATTTAAAATTGTTTGTAACATATTCATACAATGATGAGAGTAAATCAAGAAAATTAAACGTTCTGATGGAAATGTGTAATATATAATGGGACACCAGCTGCACAAGTATTTTTGTAGATAAGACTTCTATTTGTGATGACTTAGTGAGATATATTCTCATTGCTTCATACTGTTGTAACTTCTCAAATAAAAATGTATTTTTTGCTCTTAAATACTTATCTTCGTGATTTTGATAACTACTTGAGGTGCCAGTGTTTTTAAATGAGGTTCTTCGTTTCTTGACTTTTTTTTTCTTAAAAGATTTAAAGGAACTAAATTAAAAATATTATTTTCAGTATGCTTGTTTTCTTTGTTTCTACCTCCCAAAGATGAGACAAAGACAAATTTATTTAGCATCTGGGACGTCTGCATGTTGTTGAGGTTATTTTATGTTAGGGCAAATTCTAGTTTAGTCAAGTTTATAAACCTTTAAGAGATAGGATTTTTATATGAATTTATGTCATAAATATCATCCTCAAGACACTACTCAAATACCTAATGATTTGTAAGTAACCTGTTAATGGATCCATGAGTCAGTCATTTGTACAGCATATTCTATTGTTTGATAGACTAGGCATCTTTAACTAGAGAGACTTGTACCTTTTGAATTGTCACCTAGTTATCTAAAGCAGTTCTTTCCACTATAATCTTTTTGGAGTCACAAAATCCTTTCTGTGCTAATGCTAGTCACAAAATGTGACTACTGAACACTTAACCTATAGCATGACTGAGCTTAATTTAATTGTAATTAATTTAAATTAAATAGCACTTGCATCTGATGGCTACTGCTTTAATAAGGTAGGTTCCTCTCCTTCACTATAAAAAAAAAAACCTAGGAAAACATCAGTTTTACATTTTAAAATAATGCATATTCACTAAGTATAAAATCTAAAATCTAAGGAAATGAAATAATAAAAATGTTTTATAATTTCATTAGCCCTCAAATTCTACCACTTCTTTTTAAAAATAATGCTGTTTTTTTTTAATCATTTAGATTCTGAGAAATTTTAATCTATAATTACCTTTTTGCAGCTCTGTATCTGAAAATTTTGAAATATTATATAGTTATTATCCTCTGTAAATTAATTGATACCTACATTATAATCCAAGTGATGAGAATCTACCACATTTTTATTTCTATAGTTAGGTGAAATTTTTTGGTTGTTATTTTATACAGCATCACCTTGTACAGCTCTGTGGCTGAAGCATTTTCCAAATTTAGGATCATTTTTTGAAAATCTCTGGTACATTTAGAGAAAGGTGATTTACTGAGTCAAAGAAAATACTCAGGCTAATGGATATCTATAGCTATATTATTGTTCTAAAATTTGGTAGATAAACTGACTATTATAATTATGTTATTCAGCTTTTCCATTGCTGGTACAAAATCCTCAACACCAACAATTTAAAGGAGGAGACATTTAATTTGGATTATATATTTAAAGGGTTGTGTTTGCTAGCTCCAACACAGTAACACAATAGTTGAGGGGCATAGTGGAATGGTAGATTTCCTAGTAGCTAGAAGGCCAAGGTGGTGAGCAGTCCCAGAGAGGAAGTCGGATACAGACCTCAAGGAAGGCCAAGTCTTCCTCATCGACCCAGACATACCTTGAAGATTGCTTCCCCAGTTGTCTCAGAAGCTCTGAAGTGTATCAGTATGACAGTCCCGTTAAACTGTCACAACATCCACCACACACAGTAGCCATCTAACATACTCTTAACTTTTAAATATATCTATAATTTAATGATAATATTTCCCCTAGTTAATGTTAATTTTGCTGAGTTGGAAGTTTTATAAGTGAATCTGTTTTTGACAAATCTCTGGACCTTTTTGCTGATATATTACTTTTTCTTCCATATTCTTCTTCTTGGAAAAAAGGAAACAAGTCCATGTGTTATTTTGTGTTGCTAAGCAGAGAGAGATATACTTGGCTATTTTTAAATGTGTTAAAAAATTGTAAAATTGAGAGGCCAAATGAAGGCTTTCCTGTATTTTGTCTGCTTTTTGCAATAGCATTTGTTTTCTTTGTTTAAATATGTCTGCTTGAAAGTTAAATTTAAATACAAATGTGGTTTAGTTTTCAATCTTTATCACCTGTAGCTGGCATGAAAACAATAGTACAGACAATTCAGGACATAAGTATACTTGATGTTTATTGCTGTGCACTATTAAACATTTTTGTTATAGTGGTCTGAGAATGGTCTACTAAAGATTGCTATAAATGAAGCCTAAAGGTATAAATTTTAATTTATGAGAATGGATGTGATTAAACTATGAAAGTGTTTACAAGTGAAAGGCTTGTAACCTTAATCGTGAATTTCACTACCAAATTTATGTTTTAGTTTTAAAAACTTGATTTACAAGCTTTAATGATCTTTTACATTAAGTGATTTTATTGAAATAAGTCTTTCCTGAAATGCCTTAGGACTAGAAACAATCTGGTGTCTATAAAAGACAAGCTATTTATAGTACTCATCAGTTTTTCTGGACAGCTTGGCAAAGTTATAATTGTATTACTAGTTAGCTTTGGATTCATATATCAGTTGATACCGCAACATACATACATGTATGTATGTGTATATGATACTACTGGAGAAATAAAAGGATACTTCAAAGCTTTTCATAATTTTGGGAGGACAAAATTAATACTTTATTGTGAAAGGAAATTGAATCCGGAACAAACAAAAATCTCCATGGCAGTGATACTCTAATGCTAACATTATGAAAGAAATATAGTCAAGTGACAAAAGAAGATAATTAAAATAAAGGACACACTGAAAATACGGATTTTGAGACTGCTAAGCCCAATTCCTTATCCAATGGCACTGAACTCAGTGGCATATTCCTCCTCAAAAACCTTTATTTTATTTTATTATATTAAATAAAGGAACTTCATGTGTCAGAGGCAAACGTGGGAGAATAAGCAGGAATTTAGCTCTCTCACCACAAGAAGCAAGTGATTAGGCCTTGTCAAAAATAGGCTGGGGGAGTAAGCGTGACTTGTTAATGACAAAATCTCAGAATTCATGCTCAGAACAGTTACCAAAGCCCTGTGTATGAACTTCTGGGGAGACTTTGAGAAGGTTTTTGATGGGTAGCCTAGACCCAGCATCAGTTTGAAAAATTGGAGATAGAAAAAGGACAGTTGCTACTGAGTTCTTTGTTACCTTGTCCTTTCATGGTAGACAACTGTCTCCTGTAGTACGTATTTATTTCCCTACTTTACTTTTCCCAAACTTGCTCTGCAGAGCCTGTTTCTTTTCCTTTCTTTTTTCCTTTTTTTTTTTCTTTTTTAATAAAAAAAACTTTATTTATCTATGTTATGGCTGGCTCAGCCTGCCCTGGGAGTGGGGCTGGCACAGTATGTGGTTCCAGGGATTAATCTGCAGTGCTTGTGGTTGCCTAAGCAGATGCTTTAGACTGCTGAGCTATCTCGCAGGCCCCTTTTTTCCTTTCTTTAGTAAGTGTCAAATCATGTTGCCATTTGTCCTTGTCTTGACCAGTTCTTTGTTCAGGACACAAACTGAAAAACCTGTAAAAGGAGACTAGCACCAAAGAGGAGGAAACTTCTGGAGGTGGTATACATGTGCACATTACCTTAATTTTGATAATCACCTAAAAGGTACATACTTGTCCCAACTTCTCAAATTGTACTTGAAAAGTGTGGAGTTTATATTGTTATAAGTTAGCTTAAATGACTCAATTTTGTACTATCTGCCCTGCCATAAACCAAGGAATGTGCTAAACTCTTTAAAGACTCTATAGGACCTCAGTTATCCCATTGCTCAAACCAAGAATTGACTTAACCCCTGCCCTATTTGACACAAGCCCTCCTACCCAAAAACAAACTCTGCCTTTGCATTTTTTTTTAGTACAAACTCTGTTCTTTTATTTGACCAAAACTTTGTATTCCCCACTGTTGAAAGCTGACTCTGCTGCCCTTCTCTGTAACAAACTTTGTGATTTTTGATTGCTATATTATAAAATCTTGTCCTTTCAATGAGCCTGGAACCTGGTCACAGATGTTCTCCCTAATTGCAAGCATGCCTGGTACTGGGTATACAAGAGCAAAGGGCAACTCATGGCCAGCAGCATCTCCTCTCCCTCCCTAACTCAGGCTCCAAGTATCCTACCTGATTGCAGACTCAGAGACAACTCCTAAATCTTGTGAAGTTCCCCTCTCCATTCAGAGACAACTCCTAAGTTTCCCCCTCACCCTACCTCTGGGCTGTAGTTTCTCCCTTTTAAATCCTTTGTTCCATCTCAGCCAGTGCTCCATTCTCCTGACCCATAGGAAGGTGTGGGCTGCTGAGCTCAGCTAAATAAAGTGCTACAAATTTTTGCCTTTGGGTCTTTGTTTTCTTCTGGAAGTGCAACATATGTTATGTCATTTATGCCTCAAAAAGTTATTTTTTTAAATATGGTCCTTTTAATTTGCTTACCTAAGTCAGCTCTTTTTCAAAATAATTTGCAAGGCAGCCAACACCTCCAGAATTGATGCAGATACAAACATGAGTTGTTTTGGCAATTGCATTTCATGTTCACCACCGACAGACTGAGTTTCCTATATAAATCAGTCACATTCATCCAAGTATATCCATCTATAATAGCATTCCAAAACTGAATTATTAAGATAACAAAATCTGAAATATAGAAATAAGTAGTGGTTGGCAACTACTTTCTCTCTTTCCTGTTACACAAAGATATCAAAATCTACTAAGTCCACCATTTCAAAAATGACTTTGATAACAGTTTCAGGTGCATGGATGCTTTTTGCTCATTGGTTTTATTCTCCACACTACTTTTCAGAGTGAAGATTTCGGGATAAACAAGCTGGAAGACCATATTAAAACAGTACCTGGAAATAGACCTTCATAGGTATATTGATGATAGTTTTATTCCAAAAGCAGAAAAAGTGGTCTTCATTCTCTAGTTCATCTGTTACTGGATACCCTCTTTTCCACTGGATACCCTCTTTTCCACTGCCCTTTAATTTCTTGCACTTGACCAGGCCTGACTTTTTTTTTTTTTTTTTTTTTTTTCAGTGAAGCTGCTTTCCCTGATGTTCCTTCTGGGTTGCTATGCATTCTGTTCAATCTTTTAGATGTTCTGATCAGATTTTAAGGTTGTAGTGTCTTTAGGTTTATTGGTGAAACTTTACTTATCTAAGGATTTCATATATATATATATATCTTTGTGAACATTCAATTTGTGAAATGAATACAACTTGGAAGAACTGAGTAGTATGCTGTGCATAGAGTGGCAGTCTTAATTTCAGAACCCTGTATCAAGGGCAACAGAAGAGCTCTTTTGTGTGTGTGTGTGTGTGACTGGGGTTTGAACTCACAACCTTGCACTTGCCAGGCAGGCAGGTGTGCCATGGAGCAGTCTCCCCAGCTCCAGGAGCTCTATTCTATAGGTGAGAAAAATGAAGGTCTGAGTGAGTCACTTGTTTCCTCATATTTCTACAAAATTGAGTCAGGCTTATTTGGTATTTTTCTGACATTTTCTGCAATGTCAATTTAGAATTTTTTAATTATGTTTATACCATATGTTAGGTAAGACTTATAAATAATACATCAATACCTGAAGATCCAGTTGTCAGCAACTTTTTACAATAATTGGAGGTCATGATATTTAGCTAATTCACTTTTCTTTTCCTTCTTTGCACCATGAAGGCACTGCTTCATAATACTGGAGGGATTTATCATTCAACTGCCCATCTCCCCTCTGCCTTGATTCTTAAGCACTTCTTTGGCAACTTTGGAGCCTACATTATTGGCCTGCCAGAATCCTGGCCAGACATTTGTTACTGCTGCAGCCTGATATATCATGCTATTTCTCTGAACTGACAACTCAGAAGTCTGAGCTTACTTTCTGACAGTAAGCTTTTTCTTACATCTATTTTTTCATTTCCACTTAGATATCAGAACTCATGAAGACATTGTTCGTAAGAGCTGTTAACTATAATCATCATAGTTAAATAAGCTTTCCTGATGTTTTCCTTTCTAAAAGCATTATTATATCATGGTCAGTAGTTTCGTTGTTGATCCTTTTAGTATTAAACATTCATAAAAATCCATTTTTCATACTTTCCATAGATTTTTATAGTAAGAAATTCTCCTTTGTATTTCTGTTGCTAAGGTCTTTCCTCTGTATGACAAGCTCTGTCATTCTCCATCCCCAAACCACCTTGCAAAGGCACCTTTCTCAAGTTGTCCCTTTCTTCCCTGGTTTGAAATTTCAGGTTTTCACCCTTGACATGCCATAATAACATTTACTTATGTCTACTTCTGAATTTTATAGTAAATTTTTCATATAGAGTAAATTTTTGCTTTTATATATTTAATATCTTCTCAGTCAGAATCTCCATTATTGCTCTTTTAAAAATAGTTATTTTAAAACCTTATTTTGAATTGCTTTAGAATAGTGTTTGTAAGTGTCCTAAAATTATATTGCAGGGTCTTAAAAAATTAGAATTAAGTTAACTCTAGATTAATTGGAGAATTGATAACTTTGTACATGTTTTCTTCCTATCCATACATAACATTTCTCTAAATTTAAGGTATTTTTATTGGTTGTTGTAGCATAGAATTCTTTTCAGATAGGTCCTACTTAGTGATTATTTAAATAACTTACATTTTTTATTGCTATTTAGAGGAATTACTTTAGTTTCTTTCTGAATTTAAAGGCCCTCACCCACATTAGAAACTCACTATCATGTTTATACAATCTCCCCGTCTATATTCTGAGTTCCCATGCCTGTTTCCAACTTTCTGTTGGATGTTGCTACCTTCTTATGTTTCAGAGCTACCTCAAACTCAGGGAAATTAAAAATAAAACTTTTGGCAGTGCCACAAAAAAGTGCTTTTCCATTACTTCCTCTTTTTATTTAACATTGTTTAGCCCTGAGATCATAGCTCATGACATTGCTGTAACTGCCTTTGTTTACTAATGCTTTTGATTGTACCTTCACAAGTATTTCTGTCATTTTTTTTCTAAACTCATTGCCTTGTTTTGTTTCCCATCAATATTGTTTGTTACTTTCATGACTAATGTCTTAGTCTTTAGGTCCTCTTGCTACTGTTTGAATTCAATCTGTCTTCATTGTGAGCCAAGCCAGCCTTTCCTTGGCTTATCTGATATAAGACAGTAATGTAGATTGTGCATTGGAACCTTCAATTTTGCCTCAAACAGAATGTTATCATTTTTGCATATACCCTTGCCTTCATTTCTTTCCTTATCTTGTTTAGTCTACATAGAACAGCTTTCCTTTACCACATTTCTGCCTTGGTGAACTCTGATGTCTCTTTCACATTACAGTTACTTTTTATGGAATATCTTATTGTCTTATATCAATATCTCTCAATCATTCACCATTTTCTCCTTTCACTTCAAGGCACACTGTGTATGCCTCTTTTATGGTAAATGTCACTGCTACCCCAAGAATTCCATGGTACAAGTGAGGAAAGTGAGATCACTGATTTCCCCAAAGCCGTGAAATTCTAACAGGTGTTAGAATTAGTCTTCCAACTTTGTTCTCTGGACTAAAGCCAATTCAACATCATTTTTGTACCATTAAATGCAGTACTTATGATTGTTGGTTTGGTGTCTAGGCCTATCAGGTACACCTAGTCCTACCTCCACAGCACTTCACATGAACTGAGGCTAATGATTAGAGTTCACTCTTCACAAGTTAATCCATTAACTCCCTGGGAATTTTTTTTTTTTTTTTTTACAAAAATTAAGGAAATAGAAGTAAATGAATGAGTTTTGATTATAAGTGATATTTGTAAAGAGTCATGATCTGAAATTATAAAAATATTTGTGATTTACTAATTGAATTCTTTGTCCTTGACTGTTAAGACTGTTTCCAGGATTTACTCTTTTTACCTATCTCACTGAATATCCCTGTTTCATTATCCATATCTATGATTTTTCCTTTAAATCAGATTATTCTAAGTAGACTTATTACATTGCCTATACATAATTTTACTATATTGTTTGATATATATTAACAGTTACAGCAAAATATATCTCTATTACATATTGTTTTTTAAATCCAAATGAAGCCTCTTAGAAACATTGGAATTAATCTGTCTTATGAGTAAACTTTCATGACGTTTGTATATTCTGTAAACTTTATACTCATAGAAGTGAAAGGAATGTTACTTTTCTATAGTTTGAAAACTTTCCAAACTTTGATAAACAGCAAGTGTGTTTTAAATTTAACATTGAATTAGCTTTAATTAGTAACTTTAGATTTTTCATGTTTTTATAGAAAATAGAATATGTCAATTTGATGTATGTGAAAGTGCATAATTTAAACCTGATTTACCAAAATTCCCCCTTTCAATTCTTATTTTCTTTTATGGAAGTGGTTAATACCACAAAATTAGGAATCCTAATTTTCTTCCTTAGCTTAGTAATATTTTTTACCAGAAAATTATATCATATATATTGATGGAATTTCTTTCCAATGGTATACTTTGGGATATTTAAATGAAATTTCAAAGAAACACAATATTTTTCTATAAAAATTCACATTTTAAGTTATTTCTTTCTGGCCAGTAAAATATACCTTTCAAGTATATATAATTTTTTTTTAGGTCGATGTGACCCAAACAACAGTAGCAAGGATATTCCTCATAAAGTGTTTAACGCTACATTATATAGGGTCTCCACCATGCCAAGTTCAGATCCTTCTGCTTAATGCCTTGGCTTCTAGTGTCTCCCCTTCACTGTACTTGTCCACTGCCAGCCAGACCAGGCTACCTCTGACTCTGCCTCACTCTAGCTGTGCCTGCCTTTCTGGAGCCACCTTCACGAACTGTGTTCCTCTTTCTGTCATCTGCCTCTTCTGCCTTCTGGACACTGCTTCCCTGAACAAATTTTCATTTGTTCTTCAACCATATAATTAGCTATTTTATATACATATATAATATAACATATATATATATATATATGATAGTACACAGCAGATACTAATACTGCTAGTATGATTGATAAGTTCTCCTGTAATTTATCTAATTACTGCATAAAGTTTCAGGGTGCTTGATTTTTCTCTTAAGGAATGGCAGCCCATAGTGGTGCTAGTTTATTATATATTCTCATCTGAACATCGTTGGCTTTTCTTTAGTTTGCCTGTAAGTTTTCATTGATAAGCAATACACCAAAAAGAACATAAAAATGAATTTTATTTCTGTTTTTTCCGTTAAATAGATTTCAGTTGTTGTATACAAGGCCTGATTTACTTTATGAATAAATAGATAGTATTATGTTTACTTAGGCTTAAGGTTACCTATATCATTCTAAAATGCCATTATATGTAATTTCTAGAATGGGTGTAGTATTTTGTATGATTAGTAACACTAATACCACTAAGTTGAGCACAATGAAAATAGAATGTTAATTTTTATGGCTGAGTTTGCTTATATATTAATATTTACATTAGTATAAAATTATATACTTAGAGATTCTAGTTCTAAAGTATTGTGATTAAGCTAATTGCTTTAGAGATCTGATATTTTTCTTAAATTTCACAGAAGATATAAATAGAACATATGTGATATCCTATTTGCCCCTCTTAGCTTTAATAACTGTGCAAAATAAATGTTCTTCACAGAACCTTATAACCCATGGGAGCCCAGATGGATGTAAAGACTTCTTTTTAATACAAGCCCAGTGTTCTGTCTGGCTAAGGTACAAGAGCTTGACCCCTTTGTGTGGCTTTGCTGAAGTATTTGTCCCTTATGAGAGCCAATACAATCAGCAGTGCCAGCATAGATAAAGAGCTGTATAAGGTTGTATTTTAGTGGCAAGGCTGTTTTGTGACCATGTTCTGCAGGCAGA
This sequence comes from Myocastor coypus, assembly GCA_004027025.1. Taxonomy (NCBI): domain Eukaryota; kingdom Metazoa; phylum Chordata; class Mammalia; order Rodentia; family Myocastoridae; genus Myocastor; species Myocastor coypus. Next base: position 41,654 of record PVJA010009739.1, read on the forward strand.
CTGGAGGTGACAGTATTATTTACTTTTGTTGCTTGGGGTCCAAAGAAAGAATAAATTGCTATTGATTTTTAAGACATTCCAGAGAAGGGTTTGAATGCCTTCAGAAGAGCTGGGTGGCAGGACAGCCAGTGATGGCAGAGAGTGCCTTTTAAAATGAAAATTCATTTTCTTGTTATTGTCGTAAAGGTTTTTTTTTTTTTTCTTCATTCTTAGAGCCGGTTACAAAAAGATGTGGCTGCAGCACTGTTGCTATTATAGATGTTTTCTGTCTCTCTGAAAGAATAGAATTCAGCACCTTTCACAGCAGTTTGAAATTGACAAATGGAGTTCTGTGTATATGCTTGTGTACATGTAATCACCTTGGCTAAAAAATGATCTTTAATTCTGTTGGTGTATTAGGCTCTTTACCAAGAATACTTTTAGGTTTTTAGCATGTTTGACAGCACAAAGGGAGAAACTTGAGTTTGTCTTCTGTTTTAAATTCTAAATATACTTTCTAATGTATTTAAAGTATTTCTCAGGCCTTACAGGAACTGCTTGGGGGATGGCTACTTTATCAGCTTTTTGTCAGTGTGGACTGACCAAGGATGGGTCCGTTTTTTCCACACACAGTGCCACAGCTAGTGTCCCTACCACCCCCCTTGCCTTCCACCTCAGGGCAGAACTGCCTCATTTCTCACTCAGTTGACCTTTCCCATTCTCTGACCTTTCTCTTCTGCATGTAGACCGTATCTGTTCATTACCTTTCCTATCATTAATTGCCTTTACCATTTGACCACCTTGAAGTACTCAATTGGTAGGGATGTGAATATTCCACTGATAGAGTCACAAGGATAAGGTAAAGAGGATCAAATATGTTAATCTGCTTTTCAATCCAAATGCTATTTATTTATTTATTTATTTATTTATTTATTTATTTATTGGAACTAGGGATTGAATTCAGGCCTTTGGGCTTGCCAGGCAAACATTTATTCTACTGAGCTATCTCCACAGCCTGCTTGTCCTTACTTACTTTTAAAATACGAATTCTTTTTTAAAATAGAGAACCTTATTTTAGTCTCATAGTTGTAAACTTCGAAAGTTTTCTGAATATGCTAAAGAGATTTTCTGATAAATGTGCTAGGGTACATTTTCTTCCTTTTTTACTCCAATACCAGTTGCAAATCATAATTCTCAATTGTTCAGAGAACATTTTCTTTTTAATTCTTTTGATTTCTGTATTTGGTACAGGGTCTCACTACACAGATAAGATCCATGGTGGTCCTGTTTTCAGCCTCCCAGTGCTGTCCTTTGTGACTTAAATTTTAGCAGATTTTCAGTATGATAGAAAAATTAGTGAAATTATAGTTTTTGCCATTATCATAATTTCCTTACTCTAGCATGCATATTTATTAAATGCATTTAAAATATTTCATGGATCAGTCCCTCTATATATTATATATGTAAATTATATACATTTGCATTGTGCCCATCTTAAAAAGCAGGCTGGCTTTGTACTCTGATCTAATAAAAAACATAATGACATTTTAACACTGAAAAAAAATGCTATGGTATATCTGTTTCACAGAGAGATAGATTGTGCCACTAAAAAGAATTGTTAAAACAGTCACTGTTCAAGGTGAGCCAACTGTCTGAATTGCACGGATAACTAAAGCTTAACATTGTTTAGTCAGATTATCAAAATGTCTTTCAAAAACATAATGTAATTTGTAAATTTTTTAGATGGAGTTTAACAACAACCTGATATATTTAGTTTTCTTACTAATATTGGCTTAAATTCATAATCCTAAATAATTTGTGCACTTATTTTATTTTTTTTATTCATACATTTTAAAAAAAACTTTATTCTTTTATGTTATGGCTGGCTCAGTCTGCCTTGGGGGTGGGGCTGGCACAGCATGTGGTGCTGGGGATCAAACTGAGGTCCCTGCAGTTGCCTAAACAGGCACTGTAGACCACTGTGCTATCTTGCCAGCCCTGTGAACTCATTTTAAATGTCTTTTGCATTCTACCTATTAGGTGTTTGTTTCTGAGGGGGCCAAAAATTAATGAATTTGTATGTCTTGAGACTTCATTATACATAAATGCTTCCTTTTAAAATTTTAATTGGCAAGTTGAAGATTCTACATAGTTTATGATCCTAAGAATCTTTGTTGTATTGTTTCCTATTGTGTTGTGGTACCAAGTGAGTTTTTTATCTTTAACCCTGACTTGATTTCTTTAACTGGAGTTTGTATAATGTATTTGTGAGAAAAAAGTAACCCTAAATTTGTTTCTGGCATGAAAGTTTCAGAATGTTGCTGAATTCATGTTATATCCTTTTTAACTTTTTTTTTTTTTTTTTTTTTTTTTTTTTTTTTTTTTTTTTTTTTTTTTTTTTTTTTTTTTTTTTTTTTTTTTTTTTTTTTTTTTTTTTTTTTTTTGTATTTAGTACAGGCTCTCCAGGGTCTCATTACACAGATCATGTTGTGGTGATTCTCCTGTTTTCAACCTCCCAAGGGCTGGGATTACAGGTGTGCTCTACCATGTCCCATCCTAGTGTACCCCAGGGGCGAGGCCTGCATGGCATGCTGGGATGAAACCCAGTAGCTAAGCAGTTCTTTTTTTCTTTTTTACCTTCTAGAACATTTTTCTTTTAAGTGCTGCGTGGAAATGAGAAATTTGTGTGCTATAACTTGTTTCTGAGAAGTAATAGCAAGTTTGGTTGTGTATGCATCAATGTCATTTTTTAAAAAACTTTATTATATTTCAGATTTATTATAGCTGCTTTGCACATTTAATTATTTTCTCTATCTCAGTGGAAGATTAAGGTTATTTATTCACAAGTGTGACTCTGTATGCTCTGAGAATGATTCTTCAACTTTCAAAACTTACTGTAATCACAGTGTAAGAAGACCACACATCTTCTCCTGATACAAACAAAAGCAGTCTCTCCTCTTTCGCAAAGTAAACTAAAAATGATTAAGTCTTATTAAGTCACTATTATAGCAAATAACTGAATTCAACTACATCCTCCTCCAAAGAATGGGCTTTTCTTGCTAGACTCATGTATCGTAGTTTGGGACAGAGGTTTTAAATAGAAGTTGTCTTTTTTAGTTGTAATTCTATCTTCAACAAAATTGAAACTCACTTAACCTTAATCTTAATTCTTGTTTCCCTACTCTCCTTATCTCCTCTTTTCCTTCTGTGTAGTAGGAGTCAGTGGACTAAAAATAAACATTGCCTATGAAGGTTTTATAGATGATTATGGAATTTTATAGAAAAGGAAATACTTATTCAGTAGACTAAAAATGATAGCACTTATTAAAAGTATGTAAAAGAACACTTTAGAGCAATATTTAAAATGCTCTGATTTTAGTAAAATACTTTGTACGTGTCACATTTTCTAGATAGTATTAACTAAACAGAGGTATAGGGCTGAACAGATGTAGTATACCTAAAGCATGTAGAGAAATTCCCAATTTCAATCCGTTCAGTTTTTTCTGTGTTAAATAAAAGCTCTCCTATATGTGCTCAGCTCACTGAAGCCCCTCAGGCTCCTACTTCCGTGTACACAGAAGAATGTGAGTCTTTGTGGCATTGGTCTCTGTGAAATGGTATTGTAAGGCCCTCCTCACAGGGTTCTAGCAAACATTGCAAGAATTAACATATGAATTGTTTTGAGTGATTCTGGATGCATAAGAGGCTTTTTACTATTAGCCACTAGAGAATACAGAACCACCAGCTAGCAGGTTATGTATGACTGATAGGTTATAGTGGGGAAGCACCTTTGGGAACAGCTGAGCTTTTGGGTTCTCTCAATGCAAGTTGTTTCTCACTCTCATATCACAAGACCTGGTCCCTCCACTCGTTTCTTGTCAGCCTAAGTCACCCCTCTATCTTTCTTCCCCTAGCTCTTGCCTTCTGAACAGAAAATCTCTGCAACTGTACATCAGAATTTCTCCTATCTCCCATTTGTTCCTATATCTTTATTTCTGCTTCATTAAAAGTGTATGAAAGGCTAGAGAACATATCAAATATATAAGGATACTTTATATATTGTACATATATATTTATATAAGTACATATTACTACTTTAGCTAGAAATCTGCCATAATCATTTCACAAATGAACACATTATATTTGCTGAACGTTGATTTCCAGGACACAAAACAAGTCAAATGTTGGGGAGGAGAGCTTAGAATCCTTTTGACTATTTCTGGGAAAGAAGTTACCATGTTTTGAGTTCTCCAGACTATATCACTTTAAAGCCTATGGTGATATTATGTCTCTGCACTTGTTAAATTTCCCAATAGTACTTACATTTGCCTCCAGAATACTCCCACTCATGTGGAAGGACAAATTGATAAATAGGATGCAAAATAAACATTGCCTGTGCAGGTTTTATAGATGACTATGGAATTTTATAGAAAAGAAAATACTTATTCAGCAGGGTCATGGAAGATTTCATAAAAATAGTGAATTTGTTTGATTTTTTTTTTTCATTTTGAGAGGCCTTGCTAGAAGGTTCTGACTAGGCTTCAAATTACCATGTAGTCCATGCTGGCGTGGAACTCACTGCAATCCTCCTGCCTCAGAGTCCTAGTGCTAGGGTTACATGTGCCATCATGCCTAGCATGACTTTGAATTTTGGAAGATAAGTTCTGTTCATTTTTCCTACATGGAAAAGGCAGGATAGAGATGGAGGGGCCAGAAGTAAATTACCTAGTGTTTTTATGAAATAATTAATTAGTAGAAGTATAAATGTACAATGGAAAGGTAAACAGTTGTCCTCTTACATGCCTTAGTAAAGAGCTGGACTCAGTAATTTGGCAAGAATAAGACAATTATAGTTTAAGCAACGAGTGAAATATTTAGGTTTTTTTTTTCCCCTAAGAAATTAAAGCAGAATCTATACTATATGTTGTAAAAGTTCAAAAAATGAATGTCAAATTTTAAAATAAAATAATTATAAGTTAAAAATGTGACCTTTGATTTATTTGTTAAGGAAGCCATGTTATATTGTGTCATGGGAGAGATTCGTGTTCACTGAACATTTCAATAAAGCAGGAAAAGAATAAAATGTATAGAATAGGGAGATTACCATAAACTACATCATACTTTGTGTACCATGAATATATTTAACAGAATTTTTAATATTGCTTTCATAATGACATAAAAATTAATTTGGTATAGAAAAAAATGCCTTATTTACTGTTAAAATATATACTGTCCCAGCAGAAGAAATGTATTTTGGTATTTTTGCCTTATCTAATGAAGCTTTATACTTCTATACAAGTATATTACTTTTCATTTTCCATGATAAAAGTATAATATAATGTTTTGTGATGTGTACTTCTGAGAAATGTGTAATAGAATAGAGAAAGTTTGGTTTTATTCCTTATTTTTTTAGATAGAATAATTTTTTTGGCACCTAATGGGTTACTTATTCATGGTATGAAAACTCATTTTTATGTTAAAGTAAAATTACTTGGAAAAAATGCTTTAATTGAAATCCTATTTAATGGTAAAATTGTGTTATTGATTGTGATCAAAATGCCCAAGACAATGATGAATTCATCAATTCCTGTTTCAGTGCTGCTATAAATCTTTTAGTAGTAGCTAGAGAATGTGAGTAAGATGAATATTTTCAAATTATGGTAGTACATTACTTATTATGTGTAACTTTCTTTATCTGTATACTGTGTAGGAACGGAAGTAGCTTTTAAGGAGCAACACAGAAAAGTAGCTTACAATGTTATCTATGGCACAAATCAAACTGCATTACTTGTTCCAATGTAAACTTTAAAAATGTGAAGGTAGAAGTTGGCTGAAGTATATATTTTAGTTAAAAGAAGAAAAGTAAAATGTGTACAATTATTAGAGTCAGAGTAGAATAGTATTTCCAATTTTAGAGTAGTAGCCCCTTCCTATTATGTTGTCAGTGTGAAAGACTGCAAATGATTTTCCCACAAAAAAGTATAGTTCTAAAGTCCTACGGTAATATCACTTTTGAAAATTTAAGAATGTTGAATGTTTTACAGCTTGGTTCTGTTGTGTATATGTATCCATAGAATATTACTCCTTTTACCAACAAAGCAGTAAGATTTGCTTGCTTTAAATGTTATAAAAATTTAAAAATGAATGTATCCATTTAAAAATTCATCTTTAATAGCCGTAATATAAAATTTATTTTGAGTTACACCTGCAACCTAAGTGACTTATATGATGTTACTGTTGTAAGTACCTAATTGTCAGGGAGAATGGGGTAGGTAGATGATTTAAGATTGAATCTCAAATTTATATCTATGTGTAATGCTATTTGTGTAATATGTCATCATGGTTGTGAATTCCATGCATGATGTTCATTTTAGCTTATTTTAAGTAAATAGAATCTTATTCTTACAGGCTCTTCAAAAGCAATTTGTTAAGTATATCTTTATATAAGAAAGGAAGTCGAATAGATAGAATTTTACTACACTTTTCCATATTTGGGTATCTGTGGCTGCATCCTTTAATAATTAACTTGTCAGGTATTGGGCCTGCCATTAGCAGGATTAACCAAATCCTTGTAGACAATTTGTCCTTTAACATTGTTTTCTGTGCTTTGGATAGAGATCAGTGGTAGGAGCACTTGCCTGTGTTATGTAAGGCCCTGGGTTCAATTTCCAGTACACCTCCCACCCCTAGAAGATGGAAGGAAAGACAGGCAGGCAGACAGGCAAGCAAGCAAGCATGTCGACAGGTACATGGGGTTTTTTAAAGTGGGGAGAAGAGCAAAGAGACTGCCTAAAGTTTTGTACTGGGAAGATGCATGAAATTTGTATGCCTTGGACAGGAAGTAGTATAGCTGGTATAACCTGGAGAGAGGCAAGAAGGTGGCTGAGGCTGGAACTTGCTATTTGTAAGTTGCTTTAAAGATAAAATCTTGCAATGCACAAAGAGGAAAATATAAGGTGGTTGCAGAGTTGGGTTAGATTATTAATGGCTAGTATATTAGATGTGCTTTTGAAAAGTAATACTTACGTTGCAGTGAAGAGCAGTAGTTACAAGGGATAGGAAAGGATGATAAAGGCAATTACAGATTGAAATTCAGGTCTCAGTGGTGAAGGAGATAATGAGTCAATTTGATGTTTAGAGGGACATTCATTGATTCATTGGATTGAATGTGGAACACATGCGAAAGAGTGAAGCAAGATTTCAAAATTTTCATTCAGTTGGTAGTACCTTTTTAAGATTGCAGTTGAAGAAAGATTTTGAAGTTCATTGTAGAATACTTCATGGTCACCTACTAAATTTAAAATTAATGGGTATTTCTTTGCTTCTGTATATACTGAATTAGTTCTTGCTCTTAAAGGAACCCATTTAGCCGAAAAATTGCGACTAAGGTAGATATTACATAAAGATGACTATCAACTATGTACTTAGTGTTCTAGTGTATATTTTACTCTGTGCCATTTAGCTTTGCAGCCAGATTAGAATTTAGAAAAATACAGGTTTATACTGAATACTATTCTGTTTAAGAAGTTTATATAATGTGGGACTAATAGACCTTTTATCTGTAAGGTAAATTCCTGGTCTAACAAGGCCCCTGAAGAGAATGTATGTTATGCCACTAATATTCTAAATTACTATTAATGACTAATTAAAAGTGTGTTTACATTTCACTGAGCACAGTTATCTCTCATTTGTGAGTATATGTGCAGTTGTAATAATTGGTCTGCTGTTCATGTTCTATGTAAATGCATTGTCACAGATTGCAAGAGAAATGCCATATGGGATTACAATTAATGATGACCCGATGCTCTCATTTTCTGCATATCTATCTCATAGCACCAAAAGACCTCCAAGTAGTTGAATATTTTCTTTCTATAGGACCAAATTTCTAAGGTAGTTTTTATAATTCTTTTTTTCTATTATAACCATTAACTGCAATTTAACTGAAAATTTTTTTGAGATGTATATGTGAACATTTTATAAGCACTAATAGAAAAGATTTTTTTCTTTACTTGCTAATTAATATTAATTTGTATTTATTCTCCTGGTCTAAACTTAAAGGTGATATAGTTATTTCATTGAGACTATACAATTATGAAACTAGTCTGCCAGTTAGTTTCTGAAGGCAGAAATACTTATTTTCTACTTTCTAACATGTTGCAGTGCAAGTAACAAACAACAGCCTGCCAAGGAAATTACATTCTTTTTTTCTATTTTTGTACTAGTTATCAAACTTAGGACATAGCACTTGCCAGGGAGGCACTGTACAGCTGAGTTATATCCCAAGCTGAAAATTCTTAAATACTCATAATGCAACTGTGATTATCTCCTTTGACAAAATTTATGGCAGAGCACACCCACAGTTTTATTAATGTAAATATAATCAAGTATGCAAGACCTAACACATTTCATTTATTTATTATTATTTTTTTGTGGGTCTGGGGTTCAAGTTCACAACCTTGCACTTGCCAGGCAGGCAATGTGCCACAGAGCTATCTCCCCAGCCCAACAATTACATTTTAGATAAGAGTACCAGTACTCTTACTATATTAATTAATTGTTTATTATTTGTGGAACAATTTCTATAAAAATAAAAACAATCTTCAAATGTTTTCCATTCACAGATAAATATGTTTTTGTTTAAATTTGTACTGGGTGAAGCATTGATGCAGAATTAATTAGGACAGCATATTAGGATTTATTTTAAAAGACTAACGTTTTTCTTGTGGTATGGAAAGATTGTGCATCTGTTTTTACTAAACATTAAAAATTAATTTTCTCTTGAATGACACCATTTTGATGGATAAGGGCTGGTGAGATAGCTCAACAGACTAAGCACCTGTCTAGGCAAGTACAGAGCCTGGGGCTTGATTCCTATCCCAGTCTTGTATGCTCTGCTAGTCCTGCCCCTGTGTGTTCTGAGAGGCTGAAAACAGGAGGATCACTATGAGTCCATGCTGCATAGTGAGACCTTGTAACAAATACATAAGAAAAAAGATAATAACTGGATAACCTTTTATAGTTATGATTGCATTATTTATATTTATGAAATTAAATATATTCTTATATAGTAAAATAAACAGTTATTACTTAATACTAGCTATATGTGTTACAAATCATAGGTAGGAATGTGGGCCCCTTAGGCATACTCATTTGGGTTGAAATCCTGATTTTTTTTGCTAGCTGTGTGATTTTTACAGAAACTAATTTATTCTTTGGTTTTCTTTCATATGAAATGACCACACTAATAACATGTATTTCATACAATATGTTTCTTTTTTTTTTTTTTTTTGTCTTTTTGAGACAGGGTCTCGCTGTACAGTTCAGGCTGGCCTTGAGCTCAGTTTTGTAGCCCAGGCTGGTCTCGAACTCTCACCGATCCTCCTGCCTCAGCCTCCCGAGTGCTGGGATTACAGGTGTGTGCCACCACACCTGGATTACAATATGTTTCTTAGTCTACAACTGAAACCATGGTTGTAATTGTGCTTTCCCACAAGTAGCCCAAAGGCCAGCTTAGATAACTACAAAGATAGTTCATTATGAAAGTAGAAGACCCACTGTTTTTAATATATCTTAATTTCAGGTTACTTCTCAGTTATTCTAATAGAAATATGATGTGAGTAGAAACCAGAAATGGTGGGTTATTTAAAGTACATATATTGTTTTTACCTTCTGCTATGTTTATTTTATTTTTTGTTCTTTGCTTTCAACAGTCAACTATTCACATTTCAAATGAATTCTTATACTTTTATCTTTTGAACATAGGCAGTTAATTTAACAAATTTAAAGGAATCTTTATACAGAATCAGTGATGCACTGATTTTAAGACTGAGAGATTTAAAAAATTCGTGAGAACCCTAGTGACCCTTTTTTAATGTATTTAGTACAGGGTCCATAGCGTCTCACTATATATATGAGACTTGTAGTTACCCTCCTGTTTTCAGCCTCCCAGCCACTGGGATTACAAGAACATTCCAGGGGTAGGATCGACATGGCATTCTGGGGATTGAACTCCAACCCCTGTGTCTACCTAAGTAGGTACTTTAACCTGCTGAGCTATCTAGCTGGCCTCCTAATAACCATTAATGAAGTATTTGCTGCAATTAAGAATACACTTGAGGCTGAGTGTGGTGGCACACGCCTGTAATCCCAGCACTTGGGAGACTAAGGCAGGAGGATCAGTCAGTATGAGTTTGAGACCAGCCTGGTCTACAAAAGTGAGCTCAATGTCAGCCTGAACTGTGTAATGAGACCCTGTCTCTAAAAGACAACATAAATAAATACATTTGAAATATGTATATATATATATATCCAGATTGAAAAAACATTATCTTTTTGTCCTAAATTTATAAAAACAAAAATAATACCACATATGTCCAAATATGAGATGACTCTAAATATAAGAGTGTTGTCTTCTACTAGGAGCAATTGTGTCTCTAGGGTACATTGACAATGACGGGACATTTTTGATAGTCATACTGAATGGGTGCTGCTCACAGTTGATGGATAGAAATCAAGAGGAATGCCAAGCATCCCCTAATGAACAGGACAGCCCCTGTTCTGTGTGTGTGTGTGTGTGTGTGTGTGTGTGTGTGTGTGTATGTGTGTGGAACTGGGGATTGAACTCAGGCCCTTGTGCTTGCTAGGCAAGCACTTATTCTACTGAACTGTCTCCCCAGCTCTGGACCTGTTCTTTTGTTAAAGAACCATTCATCTCTAGACCCCGTTCTTTTGTTAAAGAACCATCCATTTCATCTATTTAATGTTAACAGTGCCTAGGTTGATATAAACTAATTTGAAGTATCTCAACAAGAATGTTATTGAAAAAGCTTATGGCTCAGGTTGGAAATACATAGTTTTAGGAACAAAGGAGTTAAATATCTACTTATAGTAATTAATTTATTAGTTAATTAAGTTTATCATTATAAAATGTTTTTAAAGTTTATTTTTCCTATCTTTAATAATTATGCAAATTGCTTATGTAGATCAGTGATTTCTTTCTGTCAGAATCATACATGCACTAATATACTTTAATTATTTTTCACTACCAGCATCTCCCTTGTCCTGTCTTCCTGACTGGGGAGGGGACATGTCAATTTCTAAAATATATCTTGATCATAGTTTTCCCTTATTTTCTTCTTATTATAAAAATTTATTGACTCTTTATGTATGTTAACATAGATACTATTTTAATTAAATAGAAATTCCTTGAGTATATTTTTATAGCTCACTTTTTGCCTTCCCATAGTTCATGATCTATGATTTTGTCAATATAAATATATCTTTAAAAAAGGCAGTCCTTAAAAAGCTTATTCCCAAAAGTTAATGTTTTAGTTATGTGGGCATAACCACATGAATAATTACCAATTATGTATCAAGGATGTTTTAGATTAATGCATCCTTCTCAAACTGTGCTTTCTAGTTCAAATGTGATAATTGAGAAAACATAGTAATAGATAAAGTGAAAGCAAGAAAAGATAGGTTGCTTTTCTTAAAGGGAAATTCTTTTGGGTTGTAGAAGGAATTTGTCTTCTTTTTATATTTATACTATGGTATTTAAGTATGATAGTGTGTATATACAAAGATACACATCAACGTGTAGTAAATTATTATATTTTTGAGAATTTTTTTCACTTTGTTTTGAGAAACACCAGAAAATGCAGGTTTATAATGAGTTTTGTCTTTTTAATTTGATTTAGAGCCCTCCCCCCAAATAAAGCAAACCGGTATAGTTGTTGCTCTGTTAGGACTAAAATATGCTAAAAGCATGCTTAGAAAATAGTTAGTATTTAAATTCATAAATAGAGGTGCCCGGCAGGATGGCTCAGTGGTCTAAAGTGCCTGCTTAGGAAAGCTTGGGCGGCTGCAGGGACCTCGGTTCGATCCCTGGCACCACATGCTGTGCCAGCCCTGCCCTCAGGGCAGGCTGAGCCGGCCATAAAAATAAATAAGCAAACAAACAAAAGTTGTGAAACAAGAAAAAAATATAATAAAAGTTAAAAAATTCTTAAAAAATAAATAAATTCATAAATAGAAAAGAAAATTTCCTGTTGGGGGACCAACTTTTAACAGGCTTTTGTGTGTAGACTTCACTATGGATTCCTATATTGTCTTAAGCTATCTAGAACAGGCACCAGGCTACATACCCTGTTCTCCTTTCATTCTCCCAACCTCTGTACCTAATCACACACTGTTCACCACCAAACAAATAAAAATAGAGTCAGATTGGGATCATTTAGCACTGTGTTCCTAAAAAGTCACACCCTAATTGAGCATTTTCAAAACAAGTATTGTATCCAAAGTTTTTCTTAGTGTTTTATCTTTTTAAACCGCACTAAATTTGTAATTTAATAACTTTATTTTTTTATATTATGGCTGGCTCAGCCTGCCCTGGGGCTGGGGCTGGCACAGCATGTGGTGCCAGAGATCGAACTGTGGTCCTTGCAGTTGCCTAAGCTTGCCCAAGAAGGCACTTTAGATCACTGAGCTATCTCACCAGCACTGATAATTTAATAACTTTAGTTATCTATTTTATGAGATACTGAATAATTCTTAAGATCAAATATCAAAATAGTACTAACCAAATCATAAATTTTTTTTTGTTCTCATTTTAAGGAAATACATGTATTTGAAAAGTAAATTAATTAATGAGTTTTGCTATTCAACTAAAATTCTTTTTTGTTTTTTTAATATATTTGGTACAGGGTCTCACTATGCAGCTCAGCCTTGCAATGATCCTCCTGTTTTAACCTCCCAAGTGTTGGGATTATAGGCGTGCACCACCACTCCTGGTCTTCAACTAAAATGCTTCCTATGACAGACAATTTTCATTTATCTCCAAACCATTGTTCTCTTTTATTTGCTCCAAATTAGCACTAATAAACAGAAGACTATAACTCTGTGCTAGTTTAATCTTAAGTACTAGTTTTTTTCAGTACATGAAAGGAGTAATATATGAAGAAACTGAGTGCAGATAGTGAATTGTAAATTGAGGAAAGGAATTTTTTTTTGTCTCGTAATTGTACGTCCTGCAGCAACAAGTCAAAGTGAAGAAATCACAGAATGAATGATAGTGAGTTTTCAAACCAGGTCCTTTATTACAGAATATCTGTCTGTCTGTCTGTCTGATCTATCTATATCTACCTATGTATCTGTGTATCTATCTATGTATCTATGTATCTATCTATTTATCTAGATAAATATTCTCTTAGATTTATGAAGTAAATTCTTTTTGTTAGGAAAACATTCTTTATATTGGAGATATTTTGTGCCTCAAAGAGATGGAGAATAATAACATTTTTGGCTAATCTTGTCATCTTACTGGATGGCATGAAGCAAAGTAAATAATATGTGACTCCTTACAGAGGGGCAACTTAGTGTTCACTAGAACAAGTGTAACTTTAGGTGGAACTTCGTGTTTCAGTATTTCTTTAAGTTTTTAAAGAACAAAACAATGAAAGGAATTCTATTATAAAGGACTTTAACGGAATAGCACCTTTCTTCCCCAGTTTATAGCAGGTTGAGAAGCTTCAGCCTAGTTGTCTACTGCATTTTAGCCCTTTAAGGATATAGTATTTTATAGAAAATTTTCTTGTTTTTCATTCAGTTATTGAATCTTAATTAGAAAGGAATGGGCCTGGCGGGATGGCTCAGTGGTCTAAAGCATCTGCTTAGGAAAGCTTGGGCAACTTCAGGGACCGCGGTTCGATCCCTGGCACCACATGCTGCACCAGCTTTGCCCTCAGGGCAGGCTGAGCCGGCTATAAAAATAAATAAATAAACAAAAGTTCTGAAACAAGAAAAAAATAAATAAAATAAAATAAAAAATTCTTAAAAAAAGAGAAAGGAATGCATGGAAAATGATAATGATGAAATAAATTTAAAAAGTTATCTAAATTTAGACTTTTAAATAAGTATTAAAATTAGATGGTAAAAAACAACTTTGTTGTTAACCTAACAAATTATCTCACTCTAGAAGGGTTAGCTAAATTTATTTTTTTGAATTTCAGTTAAGTTACCTTTTTATTCTTTAATTTATTGGCCATACACTGTGGGGAGGAAAAAAAAAAAGTCAAATACAAGGTCAAGGTTAAAAATTCTGTGCCAATTGAGTGGATTTCCATGGGGCTCAAATGAAGGCCAAGGTCAAGCACTAATCTTGAACTTGTTCAACTTGAAGGCTCTCAATCCTGTCAACTGTACTCAGGGCTTTTTTCATAAGAGGCTTTCATGTCTTCCTACTGCTCACAATTTTAGAACTGTAAGGAAAGTTTTGCTATTTATTGGAAAAGCTAGTTTCTGTAACAGAACTAATAATGACATATATCATGAATCAGGTGTAATACTCACCTGGCTTTTTGTCTGTGATTGTGGACAGTTACAATTTAATTTTGGCATTACATTTATGGACCACTTAATATATCTGTTTAACAAATGTATATGGACTGTGAAGAAACAGTTCTTTTTTAGGTGGCCTGATGTTTCACTGAGTCTTAAAGCAGAAAACTGCCCCAAAGCTTTTTAGTTTTCTTTAGAAGTACCCATACCACACCGTCATGTGTTTGAGGAATCCTAACAGGTTCGTTAGTATTCAGAGTGTATTTGGTGAAGCTTTAAAAAGTTAAGAACTCTGCTGGAAGGGTCATAGACTAATAACTAATTTCTTAAGTTACATTAATCAATTTGAGCATATTTCCCTTAAATGATGTTCAGACAGTTTTATGAAAATATTGTTTGGGGCTATTTCTAATTTTTTTTTCTTTCCCTTTTAGTGGAACACACATTTTATTTTTATTTTATTAAGTGTGTCATTTACTTAGGTTCTTAGTAAGAAATTTAGAACACAAATTTATGAGGATAAATTCCATTCGTCACAACAAAAATTGATAGCAGGTAGCCCAGGAGCTGAGGAACAGCTTTGATTTTTGCTAAAATCTGTGAGTTCGCTGCATTCTGATCCACCTTGCACTGCTCTGAAACTTGGTATCTCTCTTTCTCAGTGTCAAAGAGCTCAGCCTCCTGGTGTCTGGGTTTCCAGATTCTTTTTCTTGAAGTAAGCATCAGTGAGATGTTGGGGGATTTTTCTTTTTACTGATGTCAATTTTTGTAGAGGTGGCACTGACAAATTTCTGGTGGTAACACTATCATTCTATGTTGCATTAATTTATTTTTCTTTAAGACTTCATTATTATTTTTTAATTTTTTCCAATTTAATATTTATTTATTTTTAAATTTAACAATGGTTATATTACATATTTTCATCATTGGATCAGTTTAGATTAATAGATATAGGTATATAAGATTGATCAAACAATTAAACATTAACACTTTCAATGATCATTACTTTTTTTTTTTTAACAGTTGACACACTGCATATTGTCCTCCCAATAGTTATACAGAACACAGGGTGTGGGCATGGGACACCTTCCAATTGATATTGGTAAGGAAAAAAAAAAATTTCAATTTCTTATATTAGGGAGACTATACAATATTTACACATGTAGTTCTGGTTTATTTCGCTAATGAGTATATGTTCAATATGCATCCATTTATATATGAAGCTTTCCAGCTTATCATTCTTTATAGCTGAGTAACATTCCATCGTATAAAAATACCATATTTTTTTCAACCATTCTTTAAATGATGGGCATTTTGGTTGTTTCCAAGATTTGGCTATTACAAATTGAGCTGCTATAAACATAGGTGCACAGATATCGCTATGGTATGATGTTTTCAGTTCTTCCGGGAATATTCTCAGTAGGAGGATAGCAGGATTGAATGGGATTTCCAGTTCTAGTTTTTAAAGAAGCGTCCACACTGCTTTCTATGATGGTTGCACCATAATGGTTGCATTCCCAAAAGCAGTGGAGAAGGGTTCCTCTTTCCCCACAGCCTCTCCAGCATTTGTGGCTGGTTGATTTCTTTATGATAGCCATTCTTTCTGGGGTGAGATGGTATCTAAGTGTTGTTTTGATTTGCATTTCACGAATGGCTAGCGATGTGGAGGATTTCTTCATGTATTTATAGGCTTGCTGAATTTCTCTGAGAAGTGTGTGTTCATCTCAGATGCCTATTTATGGGTTGGGTCTTTGAATTTTGGAAACCTAATGGTTTTTACTTCTGTGTAGATTCTAGATAGAAGACCTTTGTCTGAATACTTATTAGTTAAAATCTTTTCAAAATTTGTGGGTTGCCTTTTCACTCTGCTGGTAATTTCCTTTGACGTGCAGAAACTTCTAAGCCAGAGGAGGTCGCATTTGTTGGTGCTTTCAAGTGTTAAACGTGCAATTTGATTTTTGTGCCTGAACTTTTTGCCTACTCCGATGTCTTCAAGATTTCCTCCCACTTTCTCTTCCAGGAGATTTAACGTTTCGTTTTTAACATTTAGATCTTTAATCCATTTTGACTTTAGTTTAGTGCCTGGTGATAGACTAGGGTCAAGTTTTAGTTTTTGGCACGTAGAAAGCCAGTTTTTCCAGCACCATTTCTTAAAGAGACTATCTTTCTTCCAGTAAACATATTTGACCCCTTTGTCAAAAATAAGGTGGCTGAATGTGTTTGTATTTTCTTCTGTGTTTTCTAATCTATTTCACTGATCTGCAGGTCTATTCTTTTGCTAATACCATGCTGATTTTATTACTGTAGCTTTGTAGTATAACTTTAGGTCAGGAATTGTAATGCCTCCTGCCCTACGTTTGTTGCCCAGAATTGTCTTTGCAATTCTGGGTCTTTTTTGGTTCCAAATAAATTTTAGGAATGATTTCTTCAGGTCTGTGAGGTATGTTGATGGTATTTGGATAGGAATTGCATTAAATCTGTATAACAATTTAGGGAGCATGGCCATCTTAACAATGTTAGTTCTTTCTGTCCAGGAGCAGGGAATATCTTTCCATTTTCTGAAATCTTCTAGGATCTCTTTTTGCAGAGTATTGTAATTTTCATTGAAAAGTTCTTATACTTCTTTAGTTAGGTTAATCCTTAAATATTTCTTTTTTTTTTTGGTGCTATCATAAAAGGTACTGCTTCTCTAATTTCCCTCTCAGTGTGTTTGTTATCTGTGTAGAGGAATGCCATTGAATTTTGTGTGTTGACTTTGTAACCTGCTGTTCTACTGAATTTGTGTATTAATTCCAGTGGCTTCTTGGTGTAGTTCTTTGGATCTTCTAAGTAGATTATCATGTCATCTGCAAATAATGATAGTTTTACTTCTTCTTTAACTATTCTTATTCTTTTTATTCCTCTTTCTTGTCTAATGGATGTAGCTAATGATTCCAGAAATATATTGAGTAGAAGTGGTGATAGAGGACATCCTTGTCTTGTGCCAGATTTGAGACTAAAAGAGTTCAGTTTTTCCCCATTTAGGATTATGTTAGCTGTTGGGTTTTTGTAGATAGCTTTTATCAAGTTGAGGTAGAGGTCCTCTATTCCAATTTTCTGTAGGACTTTAAACATGAATGAGTGTTGCACGTTGTCAAAGGCCTTTTGGCATCAATTGAGATGATCATGTGATTTTTGGCTTTGGCTGTATAGATATAGTGTATTGCATTTATAGATTTGTGTATATCGAACCATCCTTGCATCCCTGGGATGAATTCTATGTGGTCCTGGTGTATAATCTTCTTGATGATTAGTTGTATTTTATTTGCAAGGATTTTATTGAGTATTTTTGCATCCATATTCATGAGAGAAACTGGCCTGTAGTTTTCTTTTTTAGTTGCATCTCTCTCTGGTTTTGGTATCAGTGTAATACTTGCCTCTAGGAATGATTTTGGAAGGATTGCTTCTTTTTCAATTTCATTAAAGAGTTTGAGGAGTGTTGGAATTGAGTCTTCTAGAAATTTCTTATAGAAGTCAGTACTGAATCCATTAGGTCCTGGACTTTTCTTTGTCAGTAGGCTTTTTATTACATTTCATATTTCACTGGTTGTTAATGGGTTATTGAATG
>PVJA010009740.1:0-60072 GCA_004027025.1 Myocastor coypus
GTTTTGCAGCTTATATTCTGATGGCTGACCAAAAACACTAGTGGGCCGATCAACTGGAAAACACGTGAATCAGAAACTGAAAGTCTCTCCGACCTAAAGAATCAGTGACAAGTACTAAAACTAAGCACTGAAGAGTGAGAAAGCAATTCAGAACAGAGAAAATAGAGTAGGAAGACCTTGCAATTCGGGGTGCAGACACTCACCAAGATTTGGGCTGTTGTCTGTGTCCATTTCTATCTTGCACATGAGAAATTGACTCAAAGCAAGCAACTGAAAACAAAGGATTTGGACTCTGATTGAAATGTCTAAGCAAAATACAAAATTTAGCAAGTCTAATTATATGCTAGAAGAAAAACATTAATACTTTTTGAGGAAATATAAAACAAAATCTGTGCAAGATAATATTTTCAATGAGTGGGATGCAATTTTAAATTATTCGGTAAGCACAGAACTGGCGAAATATGATTAAGTTTCCAGTAAGAATGAAAATAACTGGAGCCAACAATGGAATCAGAAGTAATTTGGCTTAGGAAAAAAACCATTTTAAAGAACGTAGAGCAATTATGCTCAGTAATGTAAAAAAAAAAAAAAAAAAAAAGCATAGATAAAACATGAACAGTCTGATAGGGAATCTCAGGAAAGAAATAACAGCATTACGATAATAAAATTTCCATGATTTTAATGATATGATATTTAAAATTACTAAAATAATTTGTAAGCACAATGGAGATAAATTAAGAATGAGTCCATTAATGGGATGACTAGATAGCTCAGCACATTAAGCACCTGATTAAGGCAGACACAGAGACCAAGCTTTGATCCCTGGCATGCCATGCCAGTTCTGCCCCTGGGACAAGCTGAAACAGAGATTAAGACTGGGTATCGTGGTACACACCTGTCATTCTAGCATTTGGGAGGCTGAAAAAAAAAGGATCACTACGAGTCTGATCTGCATCGTGAGATCCTGTAGGCCAGTGGTTCTCAACCTGTGGGTCACGACCCCGGAGGGGATCAAACAACCAAAATACAGGGGTCACCTAAAGCCATCGGAAAATACATATTTAAACCCATGCTATGCCATGGTGAAATGTTATTTACTGGAATTAGTAATAAATATTTCTCAAAATATAACTAAATATTATTTTTGTGATTAATCACTATGTTTAAATTATGTTTGATTTATAGCAATGAGAATACTTAATGCATATCAGGTGTTTACATTCCAAATCATAACTGTAACAAAATTCCAGTTTTGAAGTAGCCACCAAAATTATTTTTTGGTTTGGGGTCACTGCAACATGAGGAACTGTACTGCAGGGCCACGGCATTAGAAAAGTTGAGAACCACTGCTGTAGGCCCTGTAGTAAATACACTTAAATTTTTTTTTGAAAAAAGAATGAGTACATCAAAACAAGAAGAGAACATTACTCAAGCTAGGATAATTGTACTGCTGATGCCTACCAATCTATACAAAGGAACTGTTTTAATGCTTTTTTTTCTTCTTCTTTTAAATTTTTTGACCAATTTTTCATGTTTATATCTGGTAATCTGAGCAACTGATTTGAAGACAACAAGATGCAATATAAGAACCATTGTTTAGGTGCTGGCCAAATAGCTCAGCGGATTAAAGCACCTGCAAGCAGGCTCAGCGCCTGGAGGTTCAATTCCCCAGCCTTCTGTGCTGGTTCTGCCTCCAGGGCCTGCTGAGATGGCAATTGACATTGGGCATGGTGGCACGCACCTGCAATGCCAGTTCTTGGGAGGCTTCAAACGAGTGGATCACTATGAGTCCGATCTAGTAGTGAGACCTTGAATACTCCGTAGACCCTTCCCTAAAGAAGAACCATTGTTGAATTCCTACCATTTTGTGTAGTCAAATTTTATATCATTTCTAATGTGTTCTTTTCTTTTACTATTTTTTATTCTGTTTTACAAATAAAAATAGAAATCAAGATGATAAAGACAACTGTGTACTGGGAGAAGGCCCCAGTGACCCATGGGAAAATATCAAAATGTACAATATATTTGTAATTATCTCCCAGAAGGAGACAAGACAAAGAATGGAACAGAAAATAGTATGGAATTCATGCAGAAAACTTAGTTTTAATAAAACATGAGTTAATAAATTAAAGATGTTATAAAATCTTAAAAAAAAAATATATATATATATATATATATATATATATATATATGAGAAAAGATCTTGCTTGACATCAACATTGTCAAACTAATCAAAGCCACAATGAGATAAATATTAAAGCAACCAGAAGAAAAATAACATTCTTGATGTGAAGAAACAACTACTGAATGACTGCTGACCTCTGATTGAATCTATAAAGCCAAAAGATAGTTGAAGGCAGTAAATTAACATCTAACATGGTGGTACTGAAACTATAAGCAAACATGCTAAAGAACCTGAAATTCTTATATGTAATGAAAATATTATTTAAAATAAACAGGACATAAAGGAATTTTTGATAATAAAATAGAGACATTGTGTGAAGATCTGTCTTTCATGTTCAATAAAACGACATTGCTTAGAATAAAGGGAAGAATACAAAATTAAAAAATAAAATCTCCATATGAATATAAAAACTCACTTTTTCATTATATTTAACATTACCTTCTGGGTATTATAAAGTATGTAGTCTTAATAACCACGAATTAGAGATTTGGAGGTGAGGCTTCTATAGTTAGAAAGTTTCTACATTTTATGCAAAATTGTATATAAAAACTCTATTTTGACTGTGAACGTCTAAATGTGAATGCTATGAAGCCAGTAGTAATTACTATTAGCAAATCATAATTTAAATACATAGTGTTTCTTTGGTCTATAATGAATAAGGGCATACTATACCAATTAGTTATCAGTTAATATCATAGTTTTTGGACATTATTTTGTTTTATTTCATCTTATTTTAATGTATTTGGTACAGGGTCTCACTACACAGCTCAGACTCACAGTGATTCTCCTGTCTTAGTTTTCCCAGTGCTGGGAAAACAGCCTGCACCATCACACCCAGTGTCATTGCCCGGCTCAGTGCACCCTGAGGTGGAGTCGACGTAGCATGGGATACCAGGCATCAAACCCAGATCGTTGCATAGGCATTTAGGCCGCTGAGCTATCTCCATGTCCCTGGACATGATTTTAAAAAGGAAAAACCTGCGTGAAAGCTCTGGTTAAGTGACTAGAAAAGGGAGGCTCGAGGGGAGGGGGTGTTCAAACAGAGGAAAACAATTCTCTGGAGCTACTCATGGCCACTATGGTTGGCATAAAGGCCACCAAGGTGAACACTGTGTGGATACCAGAAAGAAGGTTTTATGCTTAGGTAACCAGACACTAAGTCTACATAGTGGTGGCTCCTAAAGAGGTGTAAGATAGAGGAACCCTTCAAAGGAAAGAGCAGGCAGAGGATTTCCAGATTCTGCTTGGCACTTTTGCAGCTTTCCTCTGAAGAGTACACCTGGAGCATACACTGAGAAACTCAGCTAAGGATAGAAGATTTGAAGCAAGATTGAAAACACCACCTGAGAAAAAATTACCAGTTTATTTATAGGAAAATTAAATGCTTCTTAGAACATAAGATCAATATCCCTGGAGACAAATTAATCCAGAATTATAACAACTTATTGCTTCAAAATTTTCACAGTAGAGCCCAAAATGTAACTTACATATAAAACTAAGACCTAGTGTTTAAAGAAAAATGAATAATTGATCAGTGGAAGTGTTGTAATTAGCATAAAAGATTTTTAAAGTATTTAATAAAATTGTCTTTAAAGAAATGAGAGAAGGACCAGCCAAATAGCTCAGCAGATTGAGTTGCCTGCAAGCAGGAGCTGGGGGTTGGCCTCCTGGAGAAGCTGAGACTGGGCACGGTGGCCCACATCTGTAATCTCAGCTCTTGGGAGGCTGTACACAGGCAGATAACTATGAGTCTGATCTAGTAGTGAGACCCTGAACACTGTGTAGACCCTTCCCTAAAATAAAAAAAGAAAAAGAAAGAAAAGCAAGAAATAGAGAAAGAAAGACATGAGACAAAAGAGAATTGCAATACATTGGAAAATGAAAAGGTCAGCACAAAATAGAGTAAAATAGAACAAATGGAAATTTGAAGACTAAAGAAACGAATATTGTTTTTTATGATTAAATAGTGAGTTGAGGTAGAAGAATATTTCTATTAAACTTAGGCTAGATCAATAGAAATTGCACAACACAATGAACACTAAAAATGAATACATGCACATATAAGACTCATTATATATCATTAGTTTAATATATATGTAATTAGGGTCCCAGAATAGGAGAGAAAAGATCCAGACTGAAAAATATTTCAGAAAATAATGGCTGATGATATCTAGAATTTCATCCAAGACTCATATTTATTAATTCAACATACACCATGACATTTCAACCAAAATACAAAATAAAAATTGTACCTTAATGCTTCATAGTCAGCCATGGATAAACAAGATAAATTTGAAAGCAACAACAACAAAATTCCATAAAAGAGAATAACAAATCAACTAAAGCTAACATCTCATAAGAAATTATGAAAGTCAGAGATATGAAATGACATCTTTAAAATTCTAAAAGAAAATCTATGGATATAGAATTCTATATGTACTAAAAATGTTGTTTTATAATAAGGAAAAATACACAGAATTTGGGTAAGAGAAACTAAAGTTTATAAAGTTCTACAAAACCACAAAATATTTCTTCAGAGAAATGATCCAAATGACAACATCAATCACCATGTCAGTATTCAGAGAAGCTCAGCCCCTAAAACTATGGAGTGCATGTTCTCTTCACATGGATAAAGACCTTCCATGAGATATGCCACATACTGAACTACAAAACAGGTCCTTGATTTTATAACTTTAAAAAACATATATGTATAAATAATATTGTGTTATAATGTAATTATATATTATATACTAATATATCATATTATACTATAATAATATATAATAAAATATAATAAAATTGTACATATATAATATTTTAAAATTTCAAAATGTTTTCAGACCACAATGGAACTAAGCTAACAATCAATAAATGAAAGATACTTCTAAAACTCTGGAGTATTTCAAAAGCAAACAATCATAAAATAAGATTGAAAATATCACAAACTAAACAATAACACAAATATCACTATATAAAAGCTTAAAAATTAGCACTTTATAAGAAAATTTCAGAAACAGATAAAACTGCAAAATAAACACTATTAAATTTTAATATTTCTACAAAGCTAGAACAATAGTGATAATCTAATGCTGTCATTAAATTGTGAAAAAAAATAATGCAGTAAAACAACAAGCTTCTAAGTTACCCCAGAAATATTATTTGACATTTTTTCATAATTCACCAGAGCAATAAAGAAAAATATTTTCAATTTTTATCTCTGGACTAACTTTACATTAGTGTTTAAAATTTAAATCTTGCAACATAAACAAAGTTAACTTAAAAAATAGAATAAATGGAAAATCCTTTTATCTTTTATAGATGAAACTTCAACACACAGAAAAAGTAACTAGATTAGTCATGGTCATTAATAGATAAACTAAAATAAATTTCATCATTAAAAATTTCTCTCATTCAAAAGATACTATCACAAAATAGAGCAATTTGGCGAAAAATACTCATCGTCCTTATATTTGACAATGATTACACCAGAATTCATAAACATTTACAGTTATCTGAAAGTCTAAAATTCAAAAAGGATAACAAATGATGTTGACAAAGATACAGAGCAGCTGGAATTTTTCAGATTTTTGGTGGAAGTAGAAAACAATTCAACTATTTTGAAAATATTTCTGACAGCTTTTTAAATAAAAGTCAACATATGCCTATCTTATTATAGGCATTTCAATTCCTGGATACTTTCCTAATAAAAATACAATGACAGGATAGTAAAAGCCTATACTCAAATGCTAGCCATGGCTTTATGATACCTAAACATCTAGAAACAACTCAGGTACCAAAAACTAGCATTCATCAATTTTTCATGCCTTTCTCTGGTGACCTGAGAAATTAATTTGAAGACAGCAATAGGTACCATTACAACCTTTGTTAATTTTCTATTATCTTGTTTTAAAATTCTATATTGCTTCAATTTTTTTTAATTTTTATTCTCTTTGAAATAAAAAAAACGGTATTGATAAAACTATCCACAGTATTGATGTAACAAAATACTACTGAATAATAAGTATAAAGAAATATCTGGTACATAAAAGTATACATATGAGATGTCCATTGCTACCACAAAAAATGGCCATATATTTATGAACTCAAATTTATTATCACATAATGTCTTAGTTCAGCTGAAGTGCCAAACAAGTAACAGGTTTGTTGTGAGGTTCAAATGAATTAGACAAAAGATTCACATAAACAACATTGAAGTAAAATTCATTAGGCTGGGGAGATAGCTGAGCGGTCTAAGCACCTGCCTGGCAAATGCAAGGACCCAGATTCGATCCCAGATAGCGCATGCCACAGTAACCCCCTCACTATCCCAGCCCCATGATGCAGTGGTCACTGAAACCAGGCATGCTGGTGTATGCCTACAATCCCAGTGCCTGGGGGGCTGAAAATAAGGTGATTACTATGAGTCCAATCTGTGTAGTGAGACTCTGTAGGTCCTGCACTAAAAATACATAATTTCAATTTTGTCTTCTCTAGGTCTTATTCTTTCTAATTTTCTTTAATACAGTATGTCTCAACTATTGTGACTTCTTTAAGTTCTTGAACTCTCAAGTCTCTCAACTGTGGGGCAGTGCTCCTCCTAGGACTTGGAGTATATTTTCTTTCCTTGACTTTCCTAAGCATGTCTGTGTCTTTCTACCACTCCATTCCTATAATTCAGAAATCCACATGTATCTCAGAATATTGGACTTACTTTTTGAGTATTTCTACTGCCAAAAGTCAATATCAGATCTCCTTGGTGTGGATGCCATATTTGTTGAGTGGATTAATTATTTTCCTTGTCCATTTTATTCTATATTTTAAAATCCATAAGTGAGAGAAAAGCACGTGTCATAGTGAGGATCATTGCATCTAACAAAGAGTAGGCACCTAACAATGTTTATTGAATGAATGAATCAATCAATCAATCAATCAATCAAGAGGTGACATCTCTCTGAATGAAGTCCATAAGTGACCTCCAATTGATTGTTAAATTTACTCTAATACTGTGGATCAAAATTCCCTTGGTGGTACTTAATTCTTCTTCTCTGCCTTAGAAAATTTGCAAAATGTTTCCCTGTAACAGAAACCCTTCCCTTCTTGCCTGATCCATTCACTTGTGTCTCATTGTGAGTTCGTGTTTGAAAAATAGAAGGTAGCTATCAAAACCATGTGGCATAATCAGCTTTCTTGCTCTGGACCTTTCTAAATAGCCATGCAGAAAGGTTTCACAATTCATTCTCAATACTTCCAGTAGAAATTTAAAGATTAAAAAATAAACAAGCAAGCACAGCAACAACAATAAAAACAATAACAAAAGCAAGAGTAAGGCTTACCCATCATCATGGAGCTATAGCAATCTTTATTAGAGTTCTTATTCATTTTTAACCTTTCCTTTAGTTATTTCAACTCTCTCGCATTACATCCTATTACTGTAATTGCCCTCTGAATGAAGGAAATCACAGGATTGTCCATAATATAAACTCAATGAGGATGTGTTGAAGACAGTTGCAAGCTCTAGCCATGCAGCTGCAGCTCACACAGAACAACATGGAGCAGAGAGATGCCAGGAAGATCCAGTTTTAGGAAATGATTGACAAAAGCATAAATAATTATTGTTGGGTAATCATTGCTCAGGGGCTGCTCCACACCATCATTGACTTTCTGGGAAGATGTGATTAGAGGGCAACAAAGTCCATGCAGCTGGCCTCATAAGAAAGTGAAATTCTTTGCAAACAAAACTAGTGGACTACTGCCAGCTCCTAGATCCATGGTAAAAAAAAAAAAAAATAGAGCAGAAAGAATACATTTATTTCCCATTTAGACTCGTATGTGAGAAGACTAACCATGATGTTATTCCAAAATCTAAAAGAAGGACATGGGCACTTAGGATTAAGGCTCTTCTCTTTTATTCCTTTATGTCCTGAGACTGAAATCCCTGTGGTGGGGCCAGGGGTAACCTTCACCCGGACGTCATGAGCAGAGAAGAGCCCAGGATCAATGTGTCTGGTTGCCTCAGCAAGTCTTACCAACTCTTTCTGGAGCTGGGATTACTTTGCAGTCAAATGCTAGTCTGTGTATATGGTGAATATGATGAAGATAGATAGATAGATAGATAGATAGATAGATAGATAGATAGATAGATAGATGATAGAGTCATCTATCTTTAGATCTTTAGAAAATAGGCTTAAAGCACTCTAACACTGAGAGGTGCCATATGGGGCAGAGGGTTCACAAAGTTTGAAGAATTGCCCCTCAAACTGTAGTACATTGCTAAATGGTATCGGAATTATCAATTATTTTGGAAATGCTTAGGTTCATGATGAGACTCTTATTCTATACCCGCTAAAGTGTGATCTCTGGTCTTTGTACATCTGACACTTATTCATTATTATTATTATTATTATTACTATTTATGTGTTTAGTACAGGGTCTCACTACACAGGTCAGACTCATAGTGTCCTACTGTTTTCAACCTGCCAAGCACTGGGTTTACAGGTGTGCACCACCACTCCCAGTCTCAATCACCACCTCAACATGCCCTGGGGGCAGGGATGGCAGGGAATACTGGGAATTGAATCTCAGTCCCTGCACCTCCCTAAGCAGGCACTTAAGTCTGCTGAGCTATCTGGCTGGCCCTCTTGTGGCATCTGATTTGATATTTAAACAGGCACTCTAAATTGTTTTCAGGACACTTTACTGAATGAAATTCATGGATTCGCTTTGAGCATTACTTTTTTTACTTAAAACACAGGTAAAATTTTACATGATAGCCAAAATGAAGGCCCATAGCTTGAGGAGCATTCAGAAGTTTTCATAGCCACCAAACATTGTCAACCATTAGATTTTTAACAACTTCTAAAGCCTGGTATGGTTTTTGTCAACTCATTTCCATGATAATCACACCTTTTCCCTGAAATATTAACAAACAACTATAAACCAATTCCCAAACAATCACGGTGTAAAACTTTTGGTAAGTACAAAAGCCACAGGGAAAAGTCCTTCAGTCTTGTTTTAGCTGTCCTGTCCCTAAGCTCCCAAATATGACCTTCCTACACTTGACTAAATAGATGTCCCAAGACACAAACCTATCCTGAAAAGGAAAAGCAATGCATGAGAAGTCCCAGAATCTCGTCTACGGGTGTCTGGAGTAAATTTTACTGCCCATAGCCCTATAGACTTGGAACCCTAGATGATTCTTGATTTGTAGTGGGGCTATATTCTGCTAAACTCACTTGGAATGGGAAATATAAGTGGGAAGTTCATTTAGTACATATAGACAGGAAAACTCACAACTTAGCAACACAACACACTGCAGAGTGTCTGCTACTTATCATCTTGCTCATGAGTTTGATCTAGAGTTCTAGTTTGCTGCTAGTGTTTAGAATTGCAAAACAGTATCATAACACATTGCTAGCCTAGTAAAAGGTAAAAACTAAAAATTCAAGACATAGATGACATAGATAGATAGATAGATAGATAGATAGATAGATAGATAGATAGATAGATAGATAGATAGATTTGGTGCTGGGAATTAAACTCAGGACCTTGTACTCGACAGGCAGGAACTTAAACTGCTGAGCTATCTCCTGAATCTTTCAAGCTGTAATTTCTTAGTATGAATTCCAAAAAAAAAAAAATAAAACCCTTACCAAGTTAAATCATTGTAAAAAAACAACTTGTAAGTTTTAGAATCAATGCTACATTTTGTATCTAACTATAGTTTCTTTTTTACCAGGCAAGTGCTTCTACTGAGCTATCTCCCCAGTCCCTTATAGTTTCTTTTGTTGTCTGTGGACTTACAGATTTTATTCTATACCACAAAACCATCAAGAAATAAATGTTTGCATATTTTATTCTCATTAAATTAAATATGCTCTCCAAGCTCCCACCTACCCCTGACCTATAAAGAATCTAACAGCAGCTACTTTTGCATTCCTACAAATATAGAACATTACCACAAGATCCTTAGATGTTTAAATGCAGACAACATGCAGCAAGGAGCTTCCATTTGTTAGGCCAACCTGACTAGCATTGAGATATCTATTGACTCAGTCTAAATGGCCATAATAAGTTTACTACATGTTGATCCCCTTCGTAGATGGGGACTAGACATTTCTCTGAAGCTAGGAGCAGTAATCAAATTAGCATCTCCACCTGAATTATATGATCCATGTGGGATAATGGGCAAGCAATCTGAGATCTAAGAACTCCAAGTGTTTTTCCAATTACAGAACAGACTGCATGTGTAGGTAGTATCTGATCCTTTTTTGTATTTCCCTATGGGAACTGGACACCAAGGGAACTCAACAAAAATGTTGACCCTCTGGCTATGAGGATAGACTTAAAATTTTCTGGTTCTGACCTAGGTGCTTTGGGTTTTCTGACAATGTGCCTGAATTTGTAGCGGTGTAACTTGCTACAGGGGATATTCTCAGAGCCTGTATAATTCTTAACACTCACGTATCCTGCCTGTGGGGTGGGAACCCAGTCCTCAGTCCAACAGCAATGTTTACCCAAACAAATCTGATTTTGTCAAATTCTTTTCATACTCTTCTTGGGATCTGCCACCAGTATCTTTAGAGATCTGAAACAGAATCTCTAATATTAATAATTCAATTCCTTTGTGCTACCTGCTTTAAACACCTTCTGTCCTCTCCATGCATTGACCCTGAGGTTCTGGTACACAATGTACCTAGCCAGCCTACATTTTAGAAGAAGTCTCAATCAAAATTGAATGTGTAAGTGATGATTCCTTCTGTCTGTCTTTATTATTTTAATCTCTCTATTTAAAAAAATACTTATTTGGTATAGGGTCTCGCTACACAGCTTAGACTCTGCACACTTCTAGTTTTAGTGTCCAGTACTGGGCACCCAGAGTTTCAGAGCTGGCCTGGCATGTGGTACCAAGTCTTGCTTGCCAGGCAGGCACTTATGTCGCCAAGCTATCTCCCCAGACCCATAAGTGAAGATTTTGAATTTTAACTCTGCAAAGAAAATTACTAAGTACAAAGAACTACAAGGTTTGTTAAAAAATAAATATCATTCACTTTTAGATAGCAGAAAACTGAATACTATAATGGAAGGCCAAAGGAGTATTTTGTTTTAAAAATTATTTTCTAAATACGAGTTACATGTTCTCCTTTTGTGTTTTACCTGTTTATTTCCAGGTTTTCATTCACCTTCTTTTCATATTTTATGATCTCAATGGGTTGCAGACCATATCTGCTCCATATACTAAAATCTAGGTGTTCTGCAGAAAGGGAGTAGCTTGGACTGGTGAGATAGCTTAGCATCTAAAGCACCTTAGCATCTAAAGCATCAGCACCACATGCCATGCCAGCCCTGCCCTCAGAGTATGCTGAGCAGGCCAAAACTGTATGCAGTGGCTCAAGGAGTTTCTCAGCCTCCAGCTCTTATTGTCTGCCTGGTTGAAACACTTAGTTTAAATATGATTTCCTGGGTTTTGTTTCTTACTTCCTTAGATATACACGACCATATATATGTGTGTAGGCACACATGTGTATGTATGTACAAAAATGCATACATCTATATTATATACATAAAGGCTCATTAATGTACATACATACTTCCAACAATAGTAGCAAATTCCATGTACCACAAACCCAGCTTAAAAGAGAAGATTGCTAAGGTAACCAAAATTTTCTGAATGACTGTCTGTAATCTTATTCCCAACCTACACAGTCAAGTCCATAGTTACTGTCTTCTTGTGTTTCTCAAGGTATACCTGTTCTTTATCTCTGAGGATATTCCTAATGAATACCTCATTTCAGCAATTGTGTTTTCAAACTTTATGTGAAGGTCACCTACATATATTTTGTTATTTTATTAAAGGTTTGGCAGTAGTTATCATCATTATTTTGCATATAGAAACACTTCAGTGTTTCTCTTCAGTTTTATTTCACACTTGAATTCTTTTTTCTCTGTTGTACCTTTAAATCATTGACCCTGTTGCCTTTCCTGCCTGGCTTTGGTCCAGGGCAGTACTTCACACATCTTTCTCAGTGTCATGCTGTATAGATCTAGGGCTAGCCCCGTGCTCCTCTTCCTAACTAGACCAGGTTCCCAGGTTATTATACAGCTGTGACCCAGCAGCTCAAATGTATTTGCCTGGAAAGGAATATAGAAGAACTTAGATCTTCCTGGCACTCCTGAACCCAAATTCCTTTAATAGTGTCATCTCTGATGCTAAAGCCCATTTTATTAGGATGCTGTATTAAAACACTTCAAAGAAAGAAGAATAATGTCAGGAAGCTCACTGGAGGGGATTTTACGTGTCATTTTCTTCATGTACCAGTGAGCAGCATTCTGATACAAGATCTACACAGCAAGAACTGAAAAATCTTTCTTGAATGAATACCTTCATCACTTTGATTTTTAGTTCACATAAAAGCACCTCACATTTCAAAATGATTCAAGGTTAAATTAAGGAAAATTTGTTTACAGATCCCTTTATCTACCAAAAACATAGTATTTTAGAATCATATCTATGTGCTCCTTTATTTTCATTAGGCTTCTTCCCAAAAGATTTTTCTCAAGGGAAAGTTTGAGGCCTGAAAAGACAAAGAAATATCACAGAATGAACCAAAGGTAGAGTTAGAATTACCTGTCATAGCTTCAGAGGCCTTTTAGCTGGAGCTCCTCTTTGTACTGTCCTACTTTGGTGAACTGAGGTGAAGGGTAATAGGACAAGACTAGAAAAAGACAAAGTATGGATAATAACCAACCCTATAAAGTGTCTCTGTGGCTCTGCTTTCGCTGAACCCACAATACCCTCAGTTCTGTTGGCATGACAGTTGCATTATCTGATTGGTGACTAGAGGCAGGGTAGTGATCTCTTTCCTAAATAAGGTATTTTCCTATCATCTTCCAGCATGACTGCCAGCTGCGTGCTCCCTCCGTGCCCTGTGCAGTGAGATCACATCCATGACACAGCTTGGCCTCTATCAACGGGAAATCTTGACTCTCAAAGCTGCTGCAGAGACTGAATTTTATGCAAGATGGCTTCCGTGTGCTTCTGTTTCAGATTGGGTAGTCCTAAGAGGCTCTAGGCAAAAGTACAGAAGTGTCCTCAAAGACCACATGCTGTCTATCTCCCCACTTCCAGCAAGGCTCGTTCTCAGCCAGTTGATAAAGTCTGACAGCAGGTAATTAACTATGAAGCTTTAGGGGATTGAGCCAGGCATAGCCAGCTCATGGCCTGGACGGATGGTCATGTGGCACCATAAGATCACCAACTTTTAACACTACTATGTGATTTTTAGAGATATCTTTTGTGACTCAGTTAAATCATTTGGGAGCATAGACTGCGAGGGTGACAACTAAGAAGGTGCAGGGTCATACTGAGCAGGTGCGCTTGCCACACACAGCCAATCCCAGGGAAACCCACGTGCATCAGACTTGATCCGCACTCATGTGGTCATGTGACTTCACCAGAAGAGTGCAGCTCTCTCCTCTAAGAGTATTCGAGCTCTCTACATGTATGTGAGTGTGTGTGTGTGTGTGTGTGTGTGTGTGTGTGTGTGACGTGCCTGGGAGGCCTGGTGCTCACTGTTATTAAGCAGACATGTTTTCTAATTTAGTGATTAATTTTGCCCTTGTGTTATTTCATAAAATAATTTAATGGAACACAAAATACACCAAACAAGTTTTGCTGGTGATATTATAATAATCATATAACAATGCTACTAATATTAGCAATACAATACACATATGAAATTTTGTTATTTGTACACATTAGATCTTTGATGGTTGTAATTGATCTGATTGATATGAACTTTTTGTTTCAGAGCATTTTTTAAATCAGTTTGAACTTGTAGTACATACTCATTATATTCCTTGTGATATATATATATATATATAGATATATAGATATAGATATAGATATATATCACATCTTAATTCCTTTTACCATCTTTTTCATCTCCCTCCCTCTTCCTCCATCCCATCATCCCATTTTCTTTCTTTCTTTCTTTCTTTCTTTCTTCCTTTCTTTCTTTTTTTCTTCTTTCTTTCTTTTCTTTTTTTTATTCTTTCTTTCTCTTCTTCCAGTATTTAGTACAGGGTCTCACTACGTGGCTTGGACTCAAAGAGATTCTCCTATCTCAGCCTCCCCAGCTCTGAGATTACAGGCATGTACCCCTATACATGGACTCTGTCACCAGTTCAGCATGCCCAGGTAAGGGGCATCTCAGCATGTGGTGCCAGGGCTAGAATCCAGGTCCCTATGCTTGCCTAATCAGGGACTTAGTCCACTGAGCTATCTTGCCGGCCTTTCTTTTCTTTTGCTTGATGCATGTTTTTAGAACATAAAATCTCCATTCCCCGTGTGGAGTTGAGGCATGTGCATAGCATACTCTCTTTTTAAATGTAATTTGTTTGAACAAGACCTCAGAAGAGTTAGCTCTATTTTATGTATGGCTCAAGGTAATTTCTCCTAATTCACTGTGGCTCAGGTCAAACAAAAGCTTACACATTCATGGATTCAGTCTCCAAGAATGCTGCTCCTTGAGCGGCACATCCCCCAAAATGACAAACTTTCAAATTCACAAAGAGCAGTGCTCAAAGAACTGTAGCTATTCTTACAAATTTTATATCTATTCAACACTTCTGGTGTTTCTTCCGGTGAGAAGAGACTTGGCTAGGGTATTTGTCTGAAGTTTTACAATCAATAGCTGTTAATAACAGATTGTCTTTACATGTCTCCAAACTAAAGCTGTGTTCCTGTTCCAATAAGTTCCAGGACAATGTATGTCTAACTTAGTTCCAGATTTTAACTTCTAGTACTTTTATCTAACTTGAAAGAATGGACCTGTCTTTATAGTTCAGTCTGTGTCATACCCCTCTGTCATTTACTAGGTGAACGATGGACAGAGATTTCTAAACAGTCATACCATTTTGGGGAAGCAATACACAGTGATGAAGAAGATAGCCTCAAAAAAAAAAAAATGGACCTTTGAGGATTGGCCAGATAGCTCAGTGGACTAAAGCGCCTGCTTGGGGAGATGCAGCGACCTGGGTTGGATCCCTGGCATGCTGTGCCAGCTCCACTCTTGGGGCACGCTAAGACAACTACTGAGACTGGGTATGGTGGCTTGCAACTGTAATCTCAGTGCTTGTGAGGCTGAAAACAGGATTATCGCAAGTCTGATCAATATAGTGAGACCCTGTAGACCCTGTCTTAAATACATAAAACAAGTAGACCTGCAAAGCCAATCATACATGTGTATATTCATATATAGAATATAGAACAACATGAGAAGATGGCAGTAATGTGACATTGATGCTATATGGAGCCAATAAATGTAAAATGTTTAGATCACAGGACATTCCATGAATACAAGCTAGCTGTCACTACAGTCTTCTTCATTTGAAAAAAAAATAGGAACTAAAAACTTATTGAGAAAGTATTATGCGAAAATATATAAGCAGCTACATAAGTATGAAAAGTTTTTCTGTTTTTGATTTGTTGCTTCCATTTTGATTTTGCATATTGGGCATATCATAATTTCTCAGTGTATGACTACTGCATGAATACACGTTTGTGAATATCTTTTTCTTGAGCACCACTTCTTTCTTTATTTTCCTTTTCAGGTCTTTTACTGTCCTTGGTTTTTCCAAGAAGAACCACATCTTTTGTGAAATCAATATCTTGATTCTTCTTATTCTTTAACTTTTCTAACATATCTGTGTCCGATTTTTACCTGCATGATTGATTTTCTGCCTTAAATGATATCCATTCTTTATTCTTTTTTCTTAGGCAGTATTTGTTCATCTTATATTTCTCTACAAAATCAGATAATTGCACTTTCTGATTGGATTTCATCAGATTTATTTATTTCTCTATTTATTTATTTAGCTTCTAGACTTAGTTGGCACTGAGTCAGATTCAGAGGTGACAGTGGTGATCAGGTTGTTCCAAAAGTGTACCATATCTAATGGAGTGGCTCATTTCTAAACACAGGGAGATGAATGAATCAAAAGTGAACATATAAATTGTTTCAATTCAATATAGAAGCATCCGCTAACCTTTAAAATATTCTCTGCAGATACCCAGGATATGTCATTTCATAAGAAGAAAATCTTGACCCACTGACTTGTGAAGTCACAAAGGAAGAGGTCTTAAATTGAAATAATTTTTGTTAAATAAAAATTTATTAAGAGAGACAAAAGGGTTATTTCAAAGATGTGTCTAAAATTCCCCAATGTCAAAGGTCTTAGCCTCTGTACAAATGCCTTTCTCAGACACTGTCTCGACTTGCTAGCTAAGCACTTTAGGAATTCTCTAGGAGGTTTTGCATACTGAGTTTTGTTAAGAGTGTGGTTGAGCTTTGACTTAATCAATTGCTCCAGTAATCTGATTCCCCCTTACCTGCCAACCTAATATACAGAGTTTTGTAGAAATGTCACTGGTGAATTCACACATGTAAAAGTGAAATTTCCAGACCAATTGCTCAGCAACTAAAAATGGCCAGATCGTAATGAGATAGAAATACAATTGAAATCTAGAATCCTACTGAAAATTTAAGGAGAATTAAAAGACATTCTTCAGTTATTAACTAAATTGGAAAAGGGAATATTCTAGTATTAAATTTTGAAGGTCCAATAAATAATAGCCTAATGATACATCATGCTTCGATACAAAAGAAAATACAAAATAATGACAAACAGTCTATATCATCACCTTCAGTTGCCTTTAATATCGTAGTGCCATTTGGAACATTTTATGCGTGGAGAAATGTATTAGTTGTACAGTTACATTGGCTTTATCTATATATGACCAAAAGAGAAACTAAAGGAGAAAATTATTTGAATAATCAGGGCAAATAAAAAATTTCTATGGGAGGCTGAGGCAGGAGAAACACAAGTTCAAGCCTAGCTTAGGTAACATAAGACCTTAACAACACTGTATCATGAAATTCAAACTAAAATAGGAGAAAATTGGTTATGATTGTAGCTCAGTATGAAGATATTGGTTCCAATTCCTACAATGCAAAAAAAATATATAAAACATTCAGATACAGAACATTTTACATGGACTGAAAGACATCGCTGTTTCATATTTAAAGACAAGGGAAACACTGAGAAAGATTGTGGAGGCTCATAGCCCTCTAAATGTTTCCCTCCTTGGTTCTCCCTTGGGTAACACATAGTTACCTCTAGCTCCAACTAACCATCTATCTGATTTTCCACGTGAAGTCTAGCAAATGAGATGCTTCTATAGGAAAGGCTTGAAGCCATGTATCATAGAGTAAACTTTCTATGTATTATCTTTTTTTAAAAAAAAAAGCAGTCATAAATGCATTTTCTTTATTTTCAACAGAAATTTTTTATTACTTTTAATAAGAAATAATATTGGTATAGTTTCAAAACATGTTAGTAGGACAGCCACAATAATTGATACAATGCATATTGTTGTCTTCACAGGAGTTGTTCAGAGTAAAAGATGCAGACATGATAACTCTTCTAAACACTATTGGTAGAAATATTTCTTCTCATTGAACTAAAAGAAAGGAGTTATATACATAGAGTAGTATTCCATAATAGTAGTAAGTTATTGATGGATCTGGCAATGTTGGAAGCTTGAGCCTTTTACAGCTCAGCATACTAATCTGTCTTTATTTTTTATGTCTTGTGGTTAAACTCTTCTGCTGGGTGGGGCGGTTAAGGCCAAGTTGAAGCAAGATACATACAACAAAACATGCAATTTTTATATCTCCAAAGGTCAGTCAAATCCCCTCAGGATTTACTTTGAAACCATATGCAGTGTTTTATAGAACTATTGTCAGTGTCAGCCATCTAAATGAGTCACAGCCATTGCTTGACCAGTTTGCTTGCTGTGAAAGCCTGAGAGAATGTTTTCTCTCTAGGTGACTCTCCTTAGGCACACTATACATAATGGATCCCTTTCTTCTATGGCCCCACAGAGTATACTGTATCTTTATAGTATACTCACTCTATAGCATTTTATTTTAACTACATTTTTCAACTACCTGTTATTTCAGCTATATTTATTGAGGATTTCATGGTAGGTGTCTTGTGGAAGTCATTGTCACAAAGTAAATTAGATACAGCTTCCATTTGGGGGTAACCACACAGCTTAGTGAGATAGCTATATAAGCAGACAACCCCCTAAAATTTAATAAGAGCAACTACTAAGATATACACACAACCACTGAAAATTTTGATAAATATTAAAAATTAAATACAACCATAGCAGCAAAATCAGCATGGTACCTGCATGAAAATAGACACATAGACCAATGGAACAGAGAAAAGGGCATGGAAACAAACCCATGTAGCCATGGAAATCTGATTCTGAAAAAAGGAGCCAAAAAATATGCCATGGAAGAAAGACCATCACTTTGACAAACAGTGCTAGGAAAACTGGACATCTATATGTTGAAGAAGAACAGGTGATGAAGAGAAAGAACTGAGACCTTCATGTACAGTCAATAACTCTGCGCAACAAATGTAATCATTTGTAACGCAAACATGAACAAATAAAAAATAAAAAATGGAAAACTACATAGTTGAAATACAAAAAAAATTAAATACAACTGACAAAGGGAATGTATGTGGATGTGCTCTTACAAAAATAGCACTTTTCACTAAAATTATAAAGACACATCACAGAAGTTACTAAATACCAATTTGCAATTATGTATATTGCACATGTGTTAAACTTAGATAGAAAAATTTCCTTCAGATTTATGAAACAAAAGAACTGAGCCCTCCTTTGACCACTGGCATTTATTCATCTGTTCTGTCATTCATCATTTAAAAGCTGGCATGTACAAAGAGCCAAACTGGCTCATGTTTTTGTTTCACAATTGATCTTAGAAAACTCATTTTAAGATAACCTAAGTTTCCACATCTACAAATTAAGCACTTTGAATTTTTTAGTAGGTATCTATGCAGAGTAAGTGCCATAAAACACTGTAAGTAGACTTATTATTATAGCTTCTAAAAAAATACAGGCACAAAATGCATCAAACTTTCTCATTTTCTTTAACCTATGAGCCTCTTCTCTCTCTAATCGTTGCTGAAGGTGGATCAACACCTAATCATTCTCATAAATTTATTCCAGATGTGAAACAAAGCCATACGAGGATCTTCAGCTTTGACTTGGAATGTATAGAAATATGATAAATGTTGCTCCACATACCAACAAGATAAAATTAAGTAGTCTAAAATGGCGGATTTTTTCTTGACTTATCAGGAAGCTGAAGTCACAGAAAAATCAACTTGCTTGGCATGGAAGAAAAGGTAGATGTCTCCAAAGGACGATAGGACGGAAGCATACAGTGCTCTTGCCAGCCACGGTACATGCAAAACACACCTAATATGTCACAAGTGCTGGTGAAGGAAATCATCTATTCTTTTAAACCAGTTGATAACTTCAGGTTGTAAGAAGAGTAAATCACTCCAGCTGTCAACGCACAAGGAGAGTCTCACCATTCTCTGCTACTTTCCTGTGAATCTCATGTGCACAAGAAGGAGTGGGCAGAGGAAATTGCTAGGGAAATTCAGTTTATGCTGAAGTCCTGTTAGGAAGGCATAGCAGCTGCTACAGGGAATGTTTACTGCCCAGTTCCTGGCTGAGCACTAGCTAAGCTGAATGAGTGTGAGGGTAGATGTTGACTCACATAGTGTGAACATGCCACCAACAACACTCAATCCAGCAAGTTCCTCATTGGCCTGATTCAATCTCACACACTAAATAGCTACCAGAAGACAACTTATTTCCAGAAATAAATACAAACAAATTCAGCATCTACTCACCTAATAAGGATTTTTATCAACAAAATTATGAAAAAAGAATTAGCAAAGTAAGAGAGAAAAAAATGACTCATTGGTAAGAGACATAGCAATCAACAGAACAATAGATATGACAAATTTGAATTATCCAACAGAAAATTCAAAATAACTATGAGTTATATAGCAAAGGCAGCCGGGAGTGGTGGCGCAAGCCTGTAATCTCAGCACTCGGGAGGCTGAGGCAGAAGGATCGGTATGAGTTCAAGACCAGCCTGGGCTACAAAGTGAGCTCAAGGCCAGCCTGAAATGCATAGAGAGATTCTGTCTCAAAAAGACAAAAAAAAATAGCAAAGGCTCACATAGAAAGGTGAATGGCACATATAACCAGGCAAGAACTTGTAGTGAGAAGTTGGCATGGTGAGAAAATACCCAATGGCAATGCAACAATTACTAAAAAGCAAAACAAATAGCCGGGTGTGGTGGCTCATGCCTGTAATCCCAGCACTCGGGAGGCTGAGGCAGGAGGATTGGTGTGAGTTCGAGACCAGCCTGGGCTACAAAAGTGAGCTCAGGACCAGCCTCAACTGCATAGCGAGACCCTGTCTCCAAAAGACAAAAAAAAAAAAAAAAAGCAAAATAAAAATACTGAAGAATGGTTTTCTTAGGATTATAATAGAATTCAAATCTTATTAGATGAGATGCAAACATGAATTAAGACACATGTGATTTCAGTAGATAAAAGAGTAAAACACAAAGTTCATAAAAGATAGAAATATGTAAGATGTTTGAAGATCTGTAACTTAATGTTTAAAAGTCTAGTATGTATATGATGTGAATTCTACAACAAAGAATGAGGCAAAGAAATACTTGATGTGATAAACAAAATATTTTTTCAAAATTAATAAAAGAAATTCACACAAGGATCCAGAAGTGTCAGAGAATACCAAGCAAGATAAATGTACAAAGCATCACACACGCATGCATGCACACATGCACATAGATTTTATTCAAAATGCTATATGTTAAAGGTTAAAGGAAAAGGTAAGGAAAATGACAGGATGACACTAACTTCCAAAATAAAATACATTACGTAAGAGGAAGAAGAATTATAGGAAACATCACATCAGAAAATCCACAATCTATAGAATAAATGTAATGGCACCTTTAAGGTGCTAAACGAAAAAGATACCAAATAAGAATTCTTGTGAGAATGCCTTCCAAAATATAGAGGATTACAGATATGTTCAGGGATTAAACAGAGATCCAAAAACGTATAAGGCATATTACTTTTATTTGAAATGAATGAAAATGCAACAAATCAAAATGTGTGGGATGAAACTAAAGCAGGACCAAGGATACCCACAGCATCAAATACTTGCATTAGAAAAAAATG
Source organism: Myocastor coypus (assembly GCA_004027025.1). NCBI lineage: Eukaryota > Metazoa > Chordata > Mammalia > Rodentia > Myocastoridae > Myocastor > Myocastor coypus. The sequence goes on from PVJA010009740.1 coordinate 21,357, forward strand.
ATGTCTTAAGTCCATGGTCTGCTCTTTTACCTTGAAAAATTAAAAAAGGAAAAAAAAATAAACTCATGGTAAGTAGAAAGGTATAGTGGAGATAAAATCACAAAAGTGTACGATAGCAGAGAAATCTTAATGAAACCAAGAACTGGTTTTTTAAAATGATTCATAAAGCTGACAAGCTTCTCACTAAGTGAGCTACAAAAAAAGACATAGACTAAAAATTACCGTGGTTAAAATAGAATACATCATGAATAGCCTCACTAGTATTATAAGAAAAAAAAAAAAAACCTATTATATATATATAAATTTAAAACTTTGTTAAGATGAGTCCATTTCTTCAAAGAAACGTTTCAATACTAAAGAAGAAATAATCTGAAGAATTATGTTCACTACATACTTTAAAAAATTATATTTAGCATATTTTAATATTAAAAATTTTAAATGTAGCTTACTTCACTGATAGATTCTATTAATATTTTTTTAAAATAATGCAATTAATACAGAAACTGTATTTTCTGGGCTGGCCAAATAGCTCAGAAGATTGACACCTGCAAGTAGGCATGGGGGCAGGGGATTCAATGTCAAGGCCTGCCGTGAGGGCCCTCCCCCAGGGTATGCTGAAATGGCAATTGAGACTGGGCGTGGTGGCGCCCACTTATAATCCCAACTCTCGGGAGGCTATAAACAGGCAGATCACTGTGAGTCTGATCTAGTGGTGAGACTCTGAATACTCTGTAGGCCCTTCCCTAAAATATAAAAAAAAAAAAAAGAAAAGAAAAGAAAGAAAAAAAAAAAAGAAAAACACTTTCTCAACTTATGAGGCAAACATTACTCAGTCACCAAGCCACAGAAAGGCACATCTAACATTGTAACTAATGATAGTAGATTAAAATATTTCTTAATATCAGAAGCAAGGCAGTAGTATTAGTTTTAGTATTACCATTCACCATAGTATTAGATCCATACACAGTATTTAAGGCAAAAAACAATAAAATAAAAAGCCAAAGCTCTTGGAAGGTGAAAATAAAAGCATTAGCCACTTTCAGAACTGTATTTCAGAAACCAAAAAAAAAAGTCTCATCTTCCTAAAAATAACGATTAGGAAAATAAAAAATATCTATAAATTCTTTTTTGTTTGTTTGTTTGTTTGAGCTTTTGTATTTGTTTATTCCTGTAACTTTTAAAACACTATTATAATTAAATATTGAAACAGAAACAAGAGCGAGTAGTGAGTATATGATGATTCTAGTCCTTCACGCACTCACTACTGCACACTATACTCCAGCAGGGAGCATTATTCACTGGCCCCACTAAGAGGTCTGACACTGAACACCACCTCTGGGATGATGTTCGTCATCCTCATAGGCTTCTCCATTATAATGGCTCCGTCTTTCCTGATTTGGATCAAAGTCTAATGTTTTACCTGATCCATTTCATCAGTCTCTTCTACTTCCTTCCTCTCAGGTAAGAGTTTTTCCAGCAATGAGAGTTTATCAGGAGAGAGAAAGCCATTTTCAGGAAAGTTTACCTTAAATTCGATGATTAGATGACCCTTTTCATGTGGTCTACGATAGACTGGCATACCTTCATTTAACACACACTTAATGTCTCCATGCTTGACAATTTGACCTGGGTGAGAGGTAATGACTATTGTTCGGTTGTCAAGAGTAGATATTGGCTTTTGGAAACCACACAGTGCTTCAACTAGCTGTATATCCATATACATGAAAAAATCTTCTCCTCGTCGAGTAAAAACAGCATGGTCTTTCTGATCTAACACAATAATAATATCTCCTGGCTCCAATCCTGGTTCTTGGTCTTCTTCACCATGGAATGTTCAGCGCAACGAGAAGGTGAAATTGTGGCCTCAACCTCGTACAGAGGGTAAAAATGTGATGCACCAGCTCTCAGTTACCTTAGACGATTTATCTAATGGTACCACAAGGAAGTTGGCTCTGCAAAAGAATGTGATTTGTGACAAATGTGAAGGCCGAGGTGGTAAGAAAGGAGCCATGGAGTGCTGTCCCAACTGCTGAGGTACTGGAATGCAAACAAGAAATCATCAGATAGGACCTGGGATGGTTCAGCAAATTCAGTCTGTGTGCATGGAGTGGGTCATGGAGAACGCATCAACCCTAAAGATAGATGTAAGAGCTGCAACAGAAGGAAGATAGTTAGAAAAAAAGAAGATTCTAGAAGTTCATATTGACAAAGGCATGCAAGATGGCCAGAAGATATCAAAGAATATAAATTCAATAGACAGAAATTAACAAAATGATCCTTCCTTCCTTCTTTCATGTATGTGGTCCAGGATCTCACTACAAAGCTCCCACTTATCGTGATCCTCCTGTTTTTAGCCTCCCCAGCTCTAGGATTCCGAGTGTGCATCACCATGCTTACGCTCTGTTGCCAGCTCAGCACACCCAGGGGTGGGGCCAGCACAGCACGGGGTCCTGTGGATGGAACCCCAGTTCCTGCACTTACCTAAGAAAGGTGCTTATTCGACTGAGCTATTTTGCCGGCCCTAACAGAATTATATAAGCTAGTAAACTACAATTGAAATTGAAATGTAAAAGATGATACAGTAGCAAAGGCACCACTACAGCTGAACTATTTGGATAGCATTCTACAAGAATATGTGCAATGTAAGAATCCTGAGAAGTATAGAGCACCACTGAAATCAAGGGAACTGTACATAAGTAAGGGCCTTGTTATGTTACATTTGTATATTGAAAGACTTGATATTATTAAAGTAATAATCTTACAAAATTGATGTTTGGATCTAATATTATTTCAATGAAAATTCCAGTAGGAATTTTTGTTAGGAATGAACAACAGCTCTAAAAATTTTAGGAAAAGACAGAAAATCTACAACAATCAAATATTTTTGGAAAAGAAGAGTTTACAAGTGGTCTAGAAAAGCATCTGCTTGTACATATGCTTGGTTTTCAATGTAATTGTACAGAAAATTCAGTGTATAAAAGAAAAAGTTCAAAACAAATGGTGCTTTAACAACTGAAAAATCATATGCATAAAAGAAGAAAAAGGAGAAAGAGAAGGCACTTGGATGCGCACTTCATCATTTATACAAAATTTAATATAAAATTGAGAATAGCTTCAATTTAAATATAAAATTATAAAATTTATAAATGAAAATTTGGGAGAAAAGTAGAGTTATGTGAACATGTGTTAGACTTTATGTTAAATAACCAAACATAAGAGAAAATTGTGATAAAAATCAAAATTAAGAATTGATGCTCTCTGAAGACAAAAAAACAAACAAAAAGACATCAATGGGCAAGCCAAAGAACAGAGGGAAAAAACTGAAAAACAAATAGCTAATAAAAGACTTCTACTAAGAATATATGCACAACTTTGAAAACACTATCTAAATAGCTCAGTTTTTAAACACGCAAAAGATTTGAAAATATTTCATTAGAAACTGTACATAGGGGCCAGGGAGATAGCCCAGCAGTCTGAGCACCTACATGGCAGGTGTGAGGACTGAGCTTCACCCCTGGCACTGCATGTCGTGCCAGGCTCAGACACCCCAGTAGGCTGTGTTGACCACAGAAACCGGGCATGGTGGCCTGGCAAGTGCAGGGTGCTGAGTTCAATCCCTGATACCTCAAAAAATAAAAATATAAATAAATAAATAATAAAAATATACATATATAAATGTTTAGAAGTATCTAGACAGAATGATCAAGCTCATTAGAACAAACCAGAATTAATGCACCAAATGCTGATAAGGATTTGAAGTAACTCAAATACTCATGCACTGCCAATGGGAATGAAATTCGGTAGTTTCCTTTCAAGTAAATACGGACTGATCACAAAATCTACATTCCTTCTCGGAAATACTTACAAAGTAAAGTGAGATATGCCCAAACATGGGCTGCAGAGATGGCGCTTCTGTCTAAGTGCTTGCTCAGGTAAGAGCAAAAACCTGGGTTGAATCCCCGGCACCACATGCTGTGCCAGTCCCACCTGAGTTGCTCTGAGTGAACCAAGAGTGGGTGTGGTGGTGCACATCTGTGATCTCAGTGCTGGGGAGGCTGAAACAGGAGGATCACTAGGAGTCCAAGCTACATAGCGAGACTCTGTACCCAATACATAAAATTTAAAATAAAATACCCAAACACTTACATTCAGGTACTTACACTCATTTTATTTCTAAATCCCCAAAACTGGAAATAAAACAAATATTCCTGAACTGGTAGTGGATCAGTTTTATATGTAGAAATATTTTATGTGCTCATATTTGTTTCACATGTCTATAATTAAGTATAATTTATATATAATAGTATTTATAAACATAATATCCATCATTATATAAAGAAACAGAAAGGCAGCATATTGTATATCTATTATAAATCATATTTAAGCATATACATGTATATATTGAAAATAGAGTATTACTCAACAGTAAAAAGTTGAGTAACAGTAACAAATAACATTGCTAGTGAGTGACAAAAGTACTAAATGGAAATAGCAAAATGAAAAAGGATACTAACTCTGCAATTTTATTTGTATAACACTTCTGAAAAAAATAAGGTAAAGCTACAACATAAAACCAAACAAGTTCTCCCTCTAAAATCAAGAGCAAGAAAGGATGTCTGCTAGCACTATTCCTGTTCAATATAATTTTCAAGACATTAACGAAAGAAATTAGACAAGATACAGAAATACAAGGGGTATGGATAGGAAAGGAAGAAATTGTTATCACTATCTGCAGAGAAAAAGCTCCCTTATGTAACACATCCTGATAACTCTCCTAGAAGTCTCTAAGAATTAATAATCAAATTGAGTAGAAAAGCAAGATACAAAGTCAACAATCAAAAATCAATAGCATTCCTTTACACTAATAACAAATTCACTGAAAAAAAAATAGGTAAACATTATCTTTCGCAGTAGCATCAAGAAAACCTGAATGCTTAGTAATTAGCCTAAGCAAAGAAGCGAAAGACTTCTTCCATGAGAACTGCAGCACTTGCAACAGGAAATCAAAAGAGCTGTCAGGAAATGGGAAGGTAAGCCTGTTTCCAATAGGTGAACCAATATAGTCAAAATGGCAATATTTCCAAAATTATTACATGAACTTAACAGTGTTCCCATCAAAACACCTATAGTCTTCCTCACAGATTATAGTAAGTAATCCTACCATTCCTAAGGAGAGACCACCAAGAGACCTAGCATGACAAAAACAATTCTGGGAAACAAGGGCGAGGTGGAGAAACCGCAGTCCAGGACCTCAACTCCAAGTTATACTACAAAGTTGTGGAAATATAAAAACAGTGTTATTTTCATGTTTTTAAAAATGATTTTTTAAATATATGAAAATAACACTATCATTAACTCTCCAAAGTACATTTGGAGATCTGCAAGCAAAGTCCAGGCGCATATAATTTTAGTTAATTCTTCCACTGGAGCCAGTGCACACCAAATTGGGGAGCAACTTTCATCTTACAAATGAGGAAATTAGAAAAGAGAAAGAGGGGAAAATGATTTTTCAGGGTCACTTGGACTGTTAATCGCAATAAAAGAACATGATCCTGGGAGATCAGATCTCTATTTCAATATGTTTCTACAGGTTTATTCTTTTCTCTTAAAAATAAACTGATTCACCTCTTAAGAGAACATTGAAATCTCCTGTGTTTATTAAAAAGATTATTGTAAAATAGTGAAATGTAGTACATGGTACATGATCAGGCATATAATGCCACTCGATTTAAATTTGGTTCCAAACACAGTTATCATGTACCTGCTAGAGTGTGCTTACATGTAGACATTGTCTGTAAAGAATGAAGCTGCAGTATCCAAGCATTTCTCTACTAGAAGCATCCTTGTCCTTTAGCATACACACAAGATTTAATTTTTCTCTTGTTACTGACCTTTATTAATACTATGTGAGAACTTACAAAGTTTTAGCCAGTAACTATCTCCACCATGTAATTAGTATACAGTAGCTACTTTCAAGGAATTGTTTCACTTTATCCTCAAAGAAACCCTCTAAAATTCTATTTTGTTGGACTTACATTGCACATAAGAGAAAAGTCTAACAGATTAAGCCAATTGCTACAACTACAGAACCAAGAGATAGTAGAGGTACAGCCCCCTGTCAGTCTGATTAAGTCCTACTAACTATGACTGATATATACTGCTGTCTTGGTTCATGACCATAACTGTGAGAAGAATTAAGTTCCTGGACCAAGGTACCACTAGAAATGTAACCTGAGCCTTAAACACATACATAGTATATAGTCCTTAGGGAAAAACTGGAGAATGTATGTGCCAAAATCTCAGTGACCAAGCCCACCCTGGCAGCAATCTGCTGTCCTAATCAACATCTAGAAACTAGTGGTCACCTCTGTGAGCACCTCTTCTAACGAACTGTGGAGCCAAAAGTAACTGTACTCATCACAAGATGTTGCAATAAATTTAATTTTGACATATTTATACAAGTTTCTCTTCTCCTGAAGCATGTATAGAATTTTTGGGTGGACACTAGATGTCGGTCACTTCCATTTTCTCTGGCTGTAGGCTATAGAAGTTCAACAATATGAATTGATTTCAACAAGCAGACACATACACACACACATACACACAGAGAGAGACACAAACACAGAGACACACGCATACACACAAGCAGATGGGGCTACTGCTATACCGAGGGTTTGCTAGAGAACTTCCTCTCACCTCTTGCATTTAGTGCAGAGATTTTTGCCTTCCTGGGCAACAGAGCAAGACTCAAAGATGGTCTTTTCTAGGATTAGACTTGAAACATCCGTGGCATATGACTGGGGTGAGGTTGGGCTGTGCCAAAACAATTAGATGTATCAACTGGCAATTCACGCAGACCAGTGGGCAAGAATGGCATAAGTAAAAATAAAACAACTAGGCTCAAGCAAGCTTATCAGAGAAAGAGAGTGCTGCTGGTACACAGTGGAAACCACAGGTTTTTTTATGTTAAAATGAAAAAGAAACTAAGAAAATTAAAATGTTATAGTATTAGAACAAAACACTATTAGAGATGAAGAGGAACATTTCATAGTGATAGACAAGCTGTTAATTCATCAGAAGATAGAGCAATTATAAACACACATTTAGCTAATAATACAAATCCTGAAGCAGGAAGCAATCACAGGAGAGACTGAGGGGAGCAAAAGACCAATTAACTGTAGTGGATTGAAATTTCAACACTTTGCCATCAAAACTATACTGTAAATAGAAGATAATCAAGCACATATAATAGCACTGTAACCAGACAGGCTCAGTGAACACCTATAGAACTCTCCAGTAATAGCATAATATACTTTTGAACGTACCCACTAAATATTTTCCAAGCTATTTGCTAAGAAAAAGAAGAAATCAGTGCATTTAAAGGTTCTACTACCATACAAATTAGGTTTTCTGATCATGTCTGAAAATTATTAGAAAATAATGACAGACATTTTGGATATTCACAAAAATTAGGAATTAAACAGCGTACTGTCCAGTCTTCTTCAACAACAGTTGAAGAAGAAATTACAAAGGAAGCGGCTGAGAGATAGCTCAGTGGTCTAAGTGCCTGCCTGGCAAGTGCAAAGACCCAGGTTTGCTCCCCCCTACCACTTGCTGTGCTGGCCCCAGAACTCTGGGTGAGCCACGCAGGCTACTGAAACCAGGTGTGGTATGCATGCCTATAATCCCAGCACTGGGATGGCTGAGAAATGAAGGATCACCACAAGTCCAAGCTGCATAATGGGATTCTGTATCAAATAAATAGATAAATAAATTTAACCGAAAAAATTACAAACTAAATTATAACGTACTTCAAGATGAATAAATATGAAGACAATATACCATAAAATTATGGATATGTTCAAAGCAATGTGTGAAGGAAAAGTTACAGCTATCATGTCTAGTTTTAGGATAAGAAAATTCTTTAATAATCTAGTCTTACATCCTTTCACAATAAACTTTATTGGTACATTTTTGAAATGCGTAATGATCACATTCATCATAAGGAATTTGTACCTGAACATGATACAATGTAGTTTCTCTTTTGTTTTACTTTCCCCTTTTCTCTCTTCAGCCCCTCTTCTCCTTATTCATGAAGCTTTGTTTCCAGTTTATGTTTTCTCTTTTCCTTTCCATCTCCTTCCCCCTAATTTCCATTTTGCTTTGAATAATTAATTCCTATTTCATTATATCTATTATATATTTTGCTCTTATAATTTCAGTTTCTCACATCATAGAGACAATGCAATATTTACACACCTGTGTCCATGACCTCATTCTTCCCAGGCAGGTCTTGTACTACTGAGCTATATCCTCAGCCTCCAATATCTTAGGAAACTATGTGAAAGAAAAACACCATTAATCAAAAGTTTTCATTGAAAAACTAAAGAAAAAGAAAGAAAACAAATGGAAAAGTCAAAACTAATAGATAAAAGGAAGGAAAGACTTACTCATTGAGAAACAGAGAGAGAGAGACAGAGAGAGACAGAGAGAGACAAACCTTTAAACGTATAGCCCAAGAAAAAAGAACATTCATCCCACTAAAACTAGCAATGACAAAAGTGAGACAATTACCAAGAGGCACCAGTATAACAAAAAGTAATTTACATAAAATTTCTAGGAAGATACAAGCAATCAAAGTTGATCCAAGAAGAAACAAAAATTCTAAGTATATGTGTAAAGATGATTAATTATCTAAACAACATCCGAAGAAAATATGAGTTAGTCGTTGTGCTAGTGAATTAAAGACTGAAAATAGAATTAGTAAAAAGAACTTACAAACTCTTATAAAAGACAGAAAAAGAGAAAATACTTTCAAACACATTTTATGAGGTATTGCACTGATAGTATATTAACCAAGATAGCACAACAAAAGAAATCTCCTGACCAGTATCTCATATGAGCAAAGAAGAGAGTTTCCAATCACATAGTCTGAGAGCAAACTGAAAATGGCAACCTACTTGAAAAAATAGAATATATACCATGAGAAGATGGTACTTACACCAACCGTGTCAGTTTGTTTTAACATCTGAAAAAAATATAATGGTCTGATTGACACAGCAAAAGCTATTTAATTACTTGCAACAACTTTTCATGATGAGAAGAAAATATAAAAACTCAAAAAAGTAATAGTAGAAGAGAACTTACTCTAATAAAGAACATGTACAAAAGACTCATAGCTACAACCATGCTCAGTTGTAAGGCTGCTTTTTCTTATGAACAGGAAAGTGCCAGGGATATGCAGCATCATTTCTACTCAGTGTGATACTATACTGGGCTCTAAGAGGATAAATAGGTGAGAAAACTTTAATCATACAGGAAAGAATGGAAAACACAGCATGATCCACATCATGCAATCAAGCATACAGAAAATACTCACTAATATGCTAAAAATGATTAATAGTAATGAATACACTATGACTGTAGATGCAAATTCAATGCATAGCATAATCATTCTTTTGATACATACTAACAATGAGCAATACGAAAGTAAAATTGCAAAAACAATTCAATTTGCAATAGCATTAAAATGAATGCATCACTTAGGACTAAATTTAGTGAACAAAATGTGAGTTTTTACTGAAAATTGCCAACTGTTATAGTATTGAAACAATAAAAATGTGAATGAACGTTGAAATAATGTATGTCCATGGAGCCGTAGTCTGAGCATTATTAAGCACACAACACACCTTACATGGTCCTACTGGCTCAGCCAAATATCTATCTAAATTCCAAAAACTGGCCAGCTAGTTCTAGAATTCACATAAAAATGTGAAGAACCCAATATACCCAAGGCAATTTTGAAAAACAATAGAACAACGTTGACTTGTTGATACTTCCCACTTTCAAAAATGAACAAAGCTATAGCAATCAACACAGCATATATTGATACAGAGATCAATAGAGCATGATTAAGTGTTCTGAAATAAACTTTTTACATTTATGGTTGATTCATTTTCAATAAGGATAACAGACATTTCAACGGAGGAAAGAACCTTTACAAATAAGTGAAGCTAGGATAACTGACCTTCTAACTGTGCAAAATTAAAGTTGCACTGTTACCCTCTTATGACATAAAAAATAACTCAAACTGAGTATCACAGAGCCAGAGATGGTGACTCCTGGCACACACTTATAATCCCAACATTCTAGGAGGCTGAAGAAGAAGGATCACAATTTTGATCCCATCAGGGTCAATTTAGTAACTTAAAGAGGCCTTAGTTTGAAATCATTTTTTTAAGAAAGCGATGTGGATCTAGCTTGATGTGAAGGCCCTGGTTTTAATCTTTGGTACTGGAAAAATCGAAAGAAGGAAGAACAGGAGGAGGAGGAGGAAAAGAAAGAAGAAATGGCGGGGTGGGGGATGGGATGGAAGGATGAAGGAAGGTAAAGGAGAAGGAAAAAGCAAAGAGGCAGGAGGAAAGCATAAGGTGAAGGAAAGGAGGAGAAGATGGAAAGGAGAGAGGTAGAGGAAAAACAAAAGAAGAATTAAAAACGTTGAAGTCTTACAAGAGTGCTTACTCTGACAGCACGTAGACTAATAAAAATGTCTTATAAGAAGTATAAGACGTCTTACGTATTACACTGCAAATGCAACCAGTAAAGTGAAAAATGAACAAATTAGATTTAATAAAAATAAAGCTCGATGTTTCAAATGTCATCAAACAGGTGACGTGATAACCACCCAAATTAAAAACTATTCACAAATAGTATATTGGAGAAGGGTATCACACGGGATGCCTATAACAAAATATCAAAGAGATCAATGACCCAATTTTAAAATGATAAAGGATGTGAGGAAACATTTCTCTACAGAAGGTATACAAATAAAATGCTGTGCTGTTGGGAAATGCAAATCAAAACCACAGTGAGATGCCACTTCACACCAATAAGACTGTCATAATCAAAAATAGGCAGTAGCAAATGCTGTAAAAAAAAATAAGAGGGATCAGCTTTTCCTCAATGCATGCAGAAAGATGAAATAGCACAAGGCCTTTGGAAAACAGCTGGCCAGTTCTTCAGAAAGTTTAACAGATAAAGCGTAGTCTTTCACAATTCTGCTCAGACATTTATTAAGTAAAATTAAAATGCACATCCATATAAAAGTCTCGTCTGATACCAGGTGCAGCTGGAGATACCTGTAATCCCAACATGTGAGGAAACTGAGGCATGAGCCTCTTCCACTTTAGCATGGCCTGGGAAACGGAGCAACTGGGCAAGGTCCTGCATGACAACTGAAAATTGAAAAAGGGCTGACATGTAGCTTAGTGCAAAGGCCTTGCTTCTGATTTCGGTACATGCACACACACACACACACACACACACACACACACACACACACACACACACACCATGATGATTGCTCATTATGGTCTTGTCCAAATAGACAAGAAGATAAAACAATCCACTGTGAATCGCCGGGCGTGGTGGCATACTCCTGTAATCCCAGCACTTGGAAGGCTGAGGCAGGAGGATTGGTGCGAGTTCGAGACCAGCCTGGGCTACAAAAGTGAGCTCAAGGCCAGCCTCAACTGCATAGCGAGACCCTGTCTCAAAAAGACAAAAAAAGAAAAAATCCACTGTGAATGAAACTAACCACTGATAACGAAGCTGCATCATCTGTACGATGGGTTACTATCTCGCAAGGAAAAGGAAGGAAGAGCTGCTGTATTAGTAACTTTCCCAATTTAAAGCAAGAGAGATCTAAGTTTATTTGGTGCATGGTTTCAGAGATTGCATCTATGCGTGTTCTGCTGTCTCCAAGGCAGAGATTGCAAGGCAGGAAGTCTAGGTAAGGACAACTGCTCAGGTCAGGGTAACCAGGAAATAAAAAACAGCTGAGGGCAAGAATACTTCCTCTCAGGTCCCACTCCTCCTAACCCAGCTCCTCTAACAAGGTCCCACCATTAAAACACAACAGCCAGCAACACATCAGTGGACTAATCAATTTATGAGAATAGTGACCCATTACACAATGATCTTTTGGAAGTCCCACCTCATCACACATAAGAAAATTTGGGGTTAACATTTTCTATCTAACATAATTGAGCTGCAATGAAGGTCAGTACAGTAATTCCCAGATATAAGAAGGAGTTTAATTCTGTGAGAATTTGTCATAGGTCAGATTCCTTCACAGATTCGACAAAGTGGGTCTTACCCACTTTTGACACAAATATGCAGTCACTACTACTTCATGTTTCCTAGATGTCTCCACCACATCGCCACCACTTTTTTCTTACTTCTGGATATCCTGAGCCTTGAGTAAGCACTGAAGTACTCTACCACTGTACACTACTGCACTGTACAGGAAGCACACAGCAGCACAACTGTGACAAGGGCCATCAGACACATGAGATACTTCAGGGATTTGTTGACTTCTATGTATGTTTCTAAGGAGAGATCTGTTCCTATCTGTGAAAGTTCACGACAAAAATGTCCATAAATTGGGGATTTACTGTAGTCGAGTGTTTGTCTAGCACGCCCAAAACCCTAGGTTCTGTTCTCAGAACCCAGATAGTGGGAGGGGATTAGAAAGAAGGCAATACATCTACAACTGTGAGAATGTATTACAGCAAAGAAGGTAGTCTTACCTGCATGTTGTAAGCCATATCTATATTCCCAGTATCCAGGGAAGCTGAACAGAAGGCTTTCAAGTTTGAGCTCAATGAAATTTTGTGCCTAAAGTTTAAAAAATGAAGACATTTGAAAAAGGCTAGAAATATGTTTAAAAAATAAGGAAGGAGATAATGAAAGGCCAAAGGAATAATCCAAAAGGAAAAAGATCAAGTCCCAATTATACTTTAGTTTGGCTGAATCATGCCTTCCATAAGGCTGATGTAAAAGCAAAGATTTGCATCGTGGTTTGAGATCAGCTGTGATTAAACTACTGGATGCTACCTTAGACACTAGAGAAGGTATGTGCATTATATCTAACAGACAATAGAGTGATGTAAAATGTTTATTTTATAAATAATAATCTGTATATAAAACAAGGTGAAATAACAATATTCTTACTTTAGAATGATTGCATTGTCTACAGATAAGAACAGATCACCAAGAAGATATGAGAGATAATAAATACTTTTCAATGGACCCTCCTGGAATTCAGTACAGTCATTCCATATTGCTTCCTAAAATTAAAGTATATCTGAATTATTCAGCATGAATCAATTTTGCACCTTAAATAAATATCATTAAAATGTGTTTTCTGAGAATATTTCCAATTTTGAATCTGCCCTAATGGAAAGTGATAATAATCGCATTTGTTAAATTATTTCATCAGACCTCCATGCTGCTTGCCTGTAACTATGCGGTGGTATATTGTAACGTGTGTTAGTGACTGCAGTTGACCTTGTCAAGGTCGTAGTATTCAATTGTCACTCTTTCATTGTCTTCCTCTTGGAACCCAATGCAAGATATGTGATGCAGTGCTAAGCATAGTTATTCAAGGAGAGTTATTCACTTAATGGTTGCTGTCCTGTATAAATAATGCCTCATGCCTGATTTCTGATCATAATTTTAGAAAGATTTCATTTCTAAGAGCTTAGACATGACTGTGTCCCCTTGTTATTCTCATTGTCTTCTCTTCGTAGACCTCCTCTGAGGGCCCGGAACTCCTTCATGACACATGTATAGAGAAGCACTACTTCTTTCTGCAGAGTCCATATCATTCTCTACCCTCCTACTCTTCCAGCATTAGCCACCGCCTTTCCAAGCTCCATCACTGCAGTTAAAGAAAATATTTTAATTGCCCTTCAGATTTATTCTTCTAATATGATTTCCTACATTTTATTGCTGAATATTTCAAGAAATGGTAATATTCTCCTATTTCATAATAGTTATTTCTTTCTTTTTAGGTTGTCATTTAGCACCTAAATTTAACGATCCTCAGAAACTTAGAATGTAACTGACAAATTAAAAGCTGAAGGGGGAGAAAGAGTAATTCAGAGTGTATAGACAGTATTTCTCAGATGTTTCATAGAATCAAACAGATGTATAAACTGACACATACTCCAGGGCATGTCATGTTCTTCAAACAGAAACAGAGGATTAACAGTATTTCTTCATCTGCAAAATGGGATTAATAGTGTTTGCCACCTGTCATCTCTTGGGGGTGTTGTGAGAGAAAAAGACATTCACTCAAGGAAAGTTCTCTGAGCTGTTTAGAAGACAGGCAGCTCATTAATGCAGACATCACTTTGTTTTGTGGCAAAACAACTGCGATCCCAAGTCCCCTGGAGCAGCAGGATCTTATTTCCAAAACACATGCCTTCAAGAGATAAAAAGTTAAGAGAAAGCACTGTAAGAGTAGTTATGCCATTTCTGCCCAATCCAATGAAAGAGGAAGAATGGCAATGCCATGAGGTGGGAAAGCAGAGTTGGGGAAGCTCTGGCAGAAGCCTGGATCTGTGTGTCTGTCCTTCTTCTCTGTGTTTTTTCCATGGCTCAAGCCTCCTCCCCTCACCCTTCAGCCTCCTCCATATTTACTAGAAAGATATAAGATGGGGTTTATTTTCTTTCACAGTGTAGATGTCACAGCACTCTATAAACCAGTTATTCTTGTCTCAGAAGAGCAGTAACATTGTACTATCATCTACGAATTGGAAGTCTGTTCGGTATGTGTAAGCAGTTTTATTTCACAGTTATGTAAGTGTGGACCAGGTTCAATGTTCTAAGTTCAAGCACTGAACTTCAGCTGCAGTCACTTTATGTTACCTTGGCTTTTTAAAGTTACTTGGTAACAAGCTGACTCTGCCTAGACCATTTAATAAAATTCATTAGATGTCTTGCTGTCTTTGGACATTCTGTTAGGACTCACAGATGGTGGTCTGCTCATCTGTGCACCGTTTCCATTCTCTGAGACCGAGATACCTGTAGATCAGAGGGAAAGAAAGTCTATCTAATTTTCCATCAGAATATTTAACAACAGCATTGTAAAACCAATGGAGTTAATGGAAAACATGGCTTTCTTAGATCTCTTATTCAACAAGTAGTAAACAGAAATTAAGTCATCTGTAGACTCTGAGCTTAACTTTTCTTTTTTGCAGAACCATCTAAGATGAATGTATTGATTATGTATTTGCAAACATGTATTAACCAATAAAAGAGGTGAAGTCTCCACCCTTTCTTATTCAGTCATGCTATGTAGATAGAGAGATAATATCAATGAAAACACCTTTATAAAGGAAAAGCATGTAGCCTTCTTACACAGATTGAAGCTATTTTAAATATTAAAGCTCTATCTTTATTCATCCCACTCTCCCATTCCCAAGGATAGACAGTTATTTTCAGCAGGGTCATTTTTATTAACAAGGAAAACAAAAATGGAAGCTTTTGTGATTAATGAATGCCTCTTCTAGGCAATTTTAGCAGAGAAATATTTTTCTTTGGCACATGAAGATGCAGAGGTCTAAAGAGCCCCTCTTCTGACAGCAGATTTTGCAAAGCTTTGGAGCCACAGTGAACACTAGAAATGGAGAATGCATGAGCAGTGCAAACGCTTTTGAGTTTTCCATAAGGAAGGAACATGGAGCAATTAGAGGGAATCTGAATATTTATTACACCTGCTACCTCTGCAACAGTAGAACATTCAATATAGAAAACTATGCGATACTAACAATCAAAGTGACAAAGAAAAAGATGTGACACTAGATAAAAACCTAACATGGAGACTTAACATCAGAACCTCCTAACATGACAATCTGTATAATATTTTGAATGCCTATTTTTTTATTTCATAAAGTTCTTTCCAACATATTAAAGAGAGAAAACTAAGTTGCTTGGAGATAGTCATGTTCATTTTTAAAGGACTAATCAATAAGTTGAAATATCCCAATCATTACAAAATGGTAGCTGAATGCCCATAAATATTTCACTAGAAAATGACCAGCAAACAACAAGCATCCTCCGAGGAGCCCTCATCCTGGAGTATCATTTTTTTCCCCATCATTTAGAGGTCAGCTTGAGAGAAGTGTTGTTTTTTGTTGTTATTTCATTTTTTCCCCAAAAGAATATCCACAAGTCAAATTTGTGGAATAACTAATAATTGACACTAAGTATTGGAGGGAAATGCTTCCTCATGCTTTGAAATCCCAGGGCTGGAGAGACAGCTCAGCAGATTAAGTGCCTGTTTAGGCAAGATCAGAAACCGAGGTTCAGTCCCTGGTTCCACATGCCCCACTGGCCCCGCTCCTAGGCATGCTTATCTGGCCACTGAGACCATGCTTGGTGGCGTGGTCCTGCTATCCCAGTGCTGGGGCTTCTGAAAACAGAAGGATTCCTAGGAGTCCGAACTGCATACTGAGGCCCTGTGCCAAATATATTTAAAAAAAAAAAAAAAAAGAAAGAAACCCCAGTGCTGACGAGAATATGCCATCTGAATATGAAGGTCTGGATTAAGGAGCTGAGCTGCCTGGCAAAAGGCACCCAGAGAGAGCTGCAAAGAAGCCAGTGCCCTGGGAAGAGAGGCCCAGCCAGGGTCCTCAATGCAAAGTTATTAAGGCAACAGATGTCAGAATAGCAGCAGATCAAGGAAACCCTTGAGAGAGGCAGGGAAGAAGATGTCTACAGCCTTGACAGATGCCCTAGGTTGTCAGAGGGAGGCTGGCAAAGTCTTCCTGGCTCTCTTCTTACCTGACTTCATAGGAAAACGTTGCAGATAAGTCATTTGATATGAAGCAAGAATCCCCCATGTGTAACTCTCCTGGTAAAACCCAAGAAACACTATCAAATTGCCAGTAGAACAGTATATAAATGTCTGAGAAATGCTACAAGGACTTGCTACAATGTGTTCTGTTATTTACATATGTCACCTGGATGCCATGTACACACACACACACACACACACACACACACACACACACACACACAACAGTGCAGGCCTTGTTGGTGATTCCAAAACTATTTTAAAATATATTATTTGTCACCTAGTAGAGTCTACTCTAGGTGAAAAAATCCAATTATCTTTTATCAATAGCATAACAATAGTGTAACATAGAAGACAAAATATGCAAGGAAAAGATTAAATTGCACTTTGAAAGTGGGGGAAGAATCACCCAAGTACAGTAGGGAAGAAAATATCCTACCATAAGTTATCACCAAAAACAGAAATAGAGAACAAACTAAGCTACTCTGATCATAACAACTTACCTAATAGTCATGGTTTTCTGCACACAGAAGAAAAATTGTAGCTATGACATAGCATACATTCACAATCTGACTTTCCAATATATGTCTAAGGCCTTTAATTCCAACCATCTTGCTCAAAAAAAAAAAAAATGTTCCTCTATTTTGTGATTCCTCAACTTTTCTCAGTCCAGATTACCCTCCTCTCTTTCTACATATATACCTAATAAAATTTGACTTTATAATTCTCCTCTGACCCATGCAGCAGAAACCAACATATACCTTCAGTTCAGCGGTATGTTTCTTGTGTTTTCTTTGGTAATTGTTGCACTCTATCTTACATTTAAAAAGTTAGTTGGGTTCCTGAATATTTCTTCTAGACTAACTCTGTCAGTGAGCTTCCTCACCTCTTACTCATCTTGAGATTTCCTCTCTCTTAGGAGATGGTGCTTCTTGCATGGGACAGACACAGTTAACAATCCAACCAGATACCAAGCCAGACTCAACAAACACTACATTTATTATATATTCTTGTGAAATAATATACGTTTTAATAAGTAGTTCTGGAGCTCAGAGTGCCAGGCCTCAAGCCCTGATTCAGCTGTTTCATAGCTATATGAGCCTGGATAAGTCAATAACTATCTCACCTTCAGCTCCTCCATCTGTGAAGTGGGAACCGTCATAGCACTTGTATCATAAGAGGTTGCAAGACTTGAATACCGTCATCCACAGAAAGACTGTAAACCTGGTGCCTTTCATACAACCTACACTTGCTACTTCTTCACAGCCTTAATTACCTAATCCTAATTTCACCTTGACAGGTAGAATTATTCAATTAACTGTACATGCCTGCAGGAGACACTATTGTTTGTACACCACATCTCCTGTCACTCTTTTTCCTTACTAGCATGCTTACCCATGTCCGCCATGACACACACACAGAGAAAGGCAAACTCTCACCAGCTCAGGAGTGCATCCTGAATAATCAAAAGCAAACACGATAATTCCACTGACCACAGTGTAAATGAGGGCACGTGCTACAGCTGAGGAATGACACCACGAGAGAGATGTAGGGAGGAGCTTCTTCCCTGGGATCTTTCCTTCTTTCTCATCTGTTATTTTTTTTTTACTTCCAGTCTTTCACTCCCTCTCTCACTTTCTTCCTCTTTCTATTTTTTCTTCTCTTTTTCTTTTAGCAAGATGTCAGAAGAGACAATTCCTCTTCTGCTCACTGTGACTCTGCAGCAGCATTTTGTGCCCATGAATGTGATGATAACCGTGATGACAGATGCCTTTCAAGGTAGCAAAGCAGACAGAAGGAGCTTAGAAACTTTCTACTTTGTTGGTTCTGTTTACCAAATTTCTATTAAGAAAGAAAAAAAATCGTTTATAAAAGTACAAATGTTGAGGCCCACTTCCACGCCCCCAAATCAGAATATCTGAAGGAAGGGGCTAGAAGGCTGTCATTTTTAAGCAGTGAGTCTCAGCATAATATATATTTTTATTTGGTTCTCTTACACTTGAGTTAAAGTGTCCTACTCTACATGACAATTTTCTCCATCTTGGGCTTTTGGCTATTATTTGACTACTGAAAGTTTAGACTCTATAACCCCTTGCATAGGAAAGTAGTAAATAATCAATCCTGATGTAGTTATAGGGGCTGTGGCAGAGGGATCTTCTTTTTGCCCCTTCCAAAGTTTCTGAGCTCTTAGAACACGTGCTTGTTTTCATTGGGCAAACCCTATCTTAGTTACTCTTCTCTGGCTGCTGAGATAAAATACCTAATACCCAAGGTTAAAGGAAGAAAGGTTTATCTAGTTCACAGTTTGTAAAAGTTTCAGCATGGCTCTAAGGCAAGGGAGAGGGGTGACCATTCATAGAGACTGAAGAGCCCAAAAGCAAGAGAAGCAAACGGGATAAACAAGTTTCTTTCTGCCCTTTTATCTTGCTCAGACTGCTGGGATTAGGGTGGTGCCAACCTAATTGGTGGAGTGATCCAGCAATCACCCTCCCTTAATCCCATCATTGAATCATAAATTGGCCACAAACTCTAGATTCATCTACTTCTGACACAGCCCCACCTAAAAGTGCATTAGGCTTTGGGGACATTTGGACACAAACTACAACAGAATTAAAAGAATCTTAAAGGGCAAAAGAAACCAATCTGTTAGTCCTTTGCACAGAGATATCCACTTAGTATACCAAGCAAATGATAATGCAAAGCATAGCATAACTGAACCAAATCTCAGCTGGGCTCTTACAGTGGCACTTGGCATCCTACCTTGTATGGATTTCATTTGCTGGGCTTGCAGGCCCTGCTGAACCTGGGCTTAATGGTCATTATGCGCTATGTCATGCCTCTGCCCATTCGTTCAGTACCTCTGAACTTGACCATATGTAAACAAAAAGTCTTTCATAAGTTGATTACTTTAAAATGAGGTCATAAGGATGGACCCTTGATTCAATATTACATATGAGAAATATCCTTCGTGTGGTGTGCATGTGTGTGTGTGTGTGTGTGTGTGTGTGTGTGTGTGTGTGTGTGTGTGTGTGGTGAGTATGTGTGTGTTACTGGGGACTGAACAAGGAGCCCTTACTCTGAGCTACTTCAGCCCCAACTCCACTGCCCTTTCAAACAGATTCTCAGTAACTCACTGAGCTGTGCAACCTGAGTTGAAATTGAAATCTTGCCTTAGTCTTCCAGAATTCTGGGATCCCAGGGGTGCATGTACTCTCTTTTAAGAAGAAATTAGGCCACAAAGATGCAAAAAGAAAATAATGACCTACTGATCAAGGGAGAAGTCCTCAGAAGAACCATCCATGGTTATACCTGGATCTCAGACTTTGAACAAACCTGCAGGACTGAAACAAAGATGCTGTCTGCTATTTATACTGCTCAGGTTCTAGCACTTTGTCATAGCAGCTCTAGAAAATTAATACAACGCTTTTATGCAGGAATGCTTGCAAATTTCACTGCCTATTTTGATGCCCTCCGAACTGCAGACAAAGTCTGGCACGTTAATATTTTGCCTCGCTAAGGACTGAGCTGTCTTTAGAATTCTATTTCTGCCAAAATCAGTCATTCTTCAGTTTAACATTGCAGTCAGAAGAGAATAATTTTTGTAGATT
This sequence comes from Myocastor coypus, assembly GCA_004027025.1. Classification (NCBI taxonomy): domain Eukaryota; kingdom Metazoa; phylum Chordata; class Mammalia; order Rodentia; family Myocastoridae; genus Myocastor; species Myocastor coypus. Next base: position 41,610 of record PVJA010009740.1, read on the forward strand.
TCGCTAAACTAGTTATTCCTCTATACTAGAGTTATTCAACTCTAAACTCTGCAGAATTAGTGTGCCAGCTTCTACATATCAGCTTAAAATTCATTTCCAAGTTCTTTCAAGTTTTGATTGTCTGTTTTCCAGACTCGCCCCTCTGCTGACTCTGTCTTAAAGCTAAAACTGTTTTCTCGCCTTTCTCATGCCAGTACCTCATATGGTGACTCGGGTGGAACAAACTGTGAATTAAAAAATGAACAGTCAGTGGGTGAGTGAATGCACATAGGAACGAATGAATGAAGCTCAGGTAATATGCAGCTGGAGGAGCAGCGCACGCTCATGCACCAACTGGGCATTTAATAAATATGCCATGAAGCTGACTAGCGAATGGAGGAACTCTGTAAAGATAACAAATTGCACCACTTTCCCTGGCTAGATTGATTACGTGTATTACCATGGCTATTTCTTTCCTGCAACATTTTTCATTACAGGGAATATTAATGAGTTAACAAGGACCCTATCTCTGTAGATCTCATTTCCCATTTTAACAAGTAATTCTGATGCTAATTGACAAACCTCTGGATTTATAATAATCTTCCTGGAATGAAAATAGCAGTGTAGCACAACTTTTAAGAAATCCTTTGTACAGAAATAATTATTGGAATTACTACTTAAAACTTGAAAGCTGTACTTTATCTATCTGGGGCCAGGAAATATTTCTGAGACTCACAGTTTACACCTTTTTTTTTCAATTAATCCATATTTATTCAGCCACCAACATATATGATCTGTTATAGGAGAAACAGATAAAATACAGAACATTTTTTTCTCATTTCAAGATAAGCACAACTTGACTGTCAGAAAGTTATATAAAAGTGAAAAGTTTAAATGTGAGAATGACACCAGGTCAGTGTCAAATGCTTCTTGGTTAAGTTAATATACAGTGGAGTTGACACAAATAGTTCTATTATGTACAATTTCTCACAATACATTTTATTTTAGAGAACATATGTGAAATATATTTATGGGCATGGTTGTCTTTTGTATCCACGAGGAACTGATTTTAGGATATCCCTGAAACCACCAAAAGGCTGTCAATACTAAACTACTTTACATTAAGTACAAAGCCTTTGTGTGTACCCTATGAGTATTCACCCATTTACTTTACATCTTTTCTAGACTACTTATAATACCTAATGCAATGTAAACTCCATATAAATAGTTATATACATAGTTGCTATATTATGTTGTTTAAAGAATACCAACAAGAAAAAATCTGTACATGTTCAGCACAAGTATAATATTTTTCAAACATTTTTGATGCACAGTTGGCTGTATTCGTAGGACAAGAAAGAATCCACAAATATAGAACACCAGCAATTTTTATACATAAAAAGTTTCAGGAAGCAATATCAGTAGAGAAAATAAATACCAAAAAAATGAAACTTTGGTTATCTTCAGTTGGTGAGATTCTGAATAGTTCTCTATGACAATTTGCATAATTATATATGTAATACTTTTAATTAAAATAAGAAGTCATGAATTATAACTGCTGCCGGTCGTGTTGACACACATCTGTAATCCCACCACTCAGAAGGCCAAGGCAGGAGCAAGCTCAAAACCACCCTGGGTAACAAAGTGAGTTCAAGGCCAGCCTGAACCGCATAGCGAGAACTTCTCTCAAAAAAAAAAAAAAAAAAAAACCCACACACAGTTTTAAAACTGAAAAATGAATTATTACCACAAATTGGGCACTATGAAGGGAAAATACTAAAGACTTCAAAGGAAGCAGAGACCACTGAGGTTGAAATTTGTAGGGAAAGCACTGTGGAAACTGAACTGAAGCAGGACATTGGATGAAAGGCAGCAAGAAGCTTAAGTGAGGACATGCATGCCTATACACACACACCATGTCTAAGTCAACGCAAGTACTGTCACACACTGACAGCCCACACACAAAAAAATCACAAGCTGCTCAAGAGCTGTGGACACTGACTTCCACAGAATGCATCTCCTTAAGCCTCCACACTTTCCTGTTGCTATCTGGCATCAAACCCATGGTGTGGTCCCATATCTGTGATTCTGACTGGGCTTTAGATTAGGCCTTTGCAACTGGCTTTTCTTCCACTGATGTTTCTTAAGTACATGTTCAAGCGCTCCCCTTCACTTACATTAGGTATCAAACCTGCCAATAGCCAGCCTCTAGGATCCATGCCTCCTCCCTGGGATGAGATAGCAGCACCATGGTGCAGACCCAGTTCCCACCATGCTAGAGGCAAAAGTGTTTAACTCCAGGCAAGAAGAGCAACATTGATTCTTACCAGGTGTAAGATGTGTTTAGAAGTCAGTATTTAGAGTTCAGAGCCAGTGTTCATCTAGGGAAATTGAAGACACGGCCTTGGCACTGTGAAAGTCCTGAAAGGCCAGTGTATTATTTTGTTGTTGCTGCTATAGCTAATAGCCACAAATGCAGCAGCTTAGCACATATTTATATGACTTTTTGAATATCAAACATCTTAGACTTAACTTGGAATTGGTGTTTTCCATCAATCATTGATATTCTAATAAATTCCTATAGAATATGATTGAAAACAGTTACACATTTTTACACAGAAATTTAGAAATCTAAGCATATACAATGATGTTAAGCTCAAGTACCTATGCTAGAGAGTAATAATATCACTAAGGTTCTCTCCTAGAGGGTGAAGAACATAGGTTTACAGGCCAAAAATTAGAGAAAAAGAAAGGCTACAAGGATAGCCAATATTTTGGCCCTAGCCCTTCAAGGTCTATGAGGACTCAAAACATAAGAGAACCTATTCTATAACATCCTATAACTCAAAAATGTCTCAGATTTTCTGTTCAAGGAGATTATGGGGCCACAGAGGAAAGGGATCGATGATATATAGAGTGTCTAAGGAAAGTCACCTAGAGAGAAAACATTCTCTTGGGCTTTCACAGAGTGCAAACTGGTCAAGCAATGGCTATGACTTATCCAGGCGGCTGACACTGACAACAGTTCTACAAATCACATGGATTGAAGGTAAATCCTGAGGGGATTTCACTGACCTTAGGAGATGCAAAAGTTGCATGTTCTGTTTTACAGGTCTTGCTTTAACTTGCCCTTAGCCACCCAGCAGAAAAGGTTAACCATGAAGCATAGAAAGTAAAGCCAGATTAGTATGCTGAGCGGTAAAATGCTCAATTCAACAGCTTCAGACATTGCCAGTTCTGTCAATAACCCACTACGATTATGGAGTATTAGACTATGCATACAACTACTTTCTCTTAGTTCAATGAGAAGAATTTTTATATCAATAATGACTAGAAAAATCATGTCTGCATCCTGTACTCTGAATAACTACTACAAGGACAATAATATGCATTGTATTAATTATTGGGGATGTACTACTAACATGTTTTGAAACTGTCTTATTGTTGTTGCTTAGTAAAAGTAATAAAAAAACAATATGGGGCCCAGCAGGATGGCTCAGTGGTCTAAAGCACCTGCTTGGGAAAGCTTGGGCGGCTTCAGGGACTGCGGTTCGATCCCCAGCACCACATGCTGCGCCAGCCCTGCCCTTCGGGGCGGGCTGATCCGGCCATAAAAATGAGTGAATAAACAAACAAAGGTTTTGAAACTAGAAAAATAAATAAATAAAATAAAAAATTTAAGCCGGGTGTGGTGGCGCACGCCTGTAATCCCAGCACTCGGAAGGCTGAGGCAGGAGGATTGGTGTGAGTTCGAGACCAGCCTGGGCTACCAAAGTGAGCTCAAGGCCAGCCAGAACTGCATAGCAAGACCCTGTCTCAAAATAAATAAATAAATAAATAAATAAATAAATAAATAAATAAATAAATATAATTAAAAAAAAAAAAACAATCTGTATGACTATTTTCATAGGTGAAAAGAGTAGGTAAGTAAAAAATCAATAGTGAGACAATTATATTCCTTTAGAAAGCTCCAAATGAGATCTCTCCAGCTTTTAAAGATGGCCTACATTCTGTGGCCTATGGTTCCCCTTCATATTTAAAGCCTATGATAGCCTGCAGACTCTTCCTATGTTGTGTCACTCTGATTGACTTCTCTTTTGATTTTTTTTCTTTATTCAGGACCTTGTTGTTGGGCTATCACATAGACCTTGTTGTTGGGCCATCAGATAGACCAAGATAAATAACCCTATTGTTTTATAGTCAGCTGATTAACAACCTTAATTCCATCTACTGTCTTAATTTTTCCTTGCCATATCATAACCACAGTTTCAGATGATTAGAATGTAGAGATATTGTTTTAATCACTTCAATGAAGATTTGAATGAGGTCCTCTTGGTAATATAAACATCTAAGACTCTTTAATAAATGACCATGTAGAAGAGGAAATAGTGTCTATAAAAATATAATTTGGTTCATTATCACCAGAAAAATAAATAGTGGTCTTTTAAATGATTAAGCTCTAAATCATATCAAGAGATCTATTTTCACTTTTTACAATTCTATTTAAACAAAGAGAAATGGAACCACCCACCTCTACAAGTAATAGGGTACATACTAGATTGATTATGAATTAAACTGATAGCATTATCTAATGAGGCTCAGTTCTTTTTTTAATCACTCAAGCTCTGGTGCTCTGTATTTGTACACAGCAGGCTGCTTTTATTTGCAGCAAACAGTAGTAGATTTGACTCTACTGATCTCAATTCTACATACTATTTTTCTCTGTCTTCCTCTGACTTTCTACCAACCCCCAAATTAATTTCAGACAGGACTTTGTGCTTTGGCTGACATTCAAAACTGTCACCTCCATGCACACATTAACTCCAAGGCCTTTGTCATCACTCACATTAAAATTCGATCACTAGAGTCAGCACAGTTTGACTCGGCCAGCTAAGGGGCTGGTTCTGAGCAAGATGCAATGACAGCAGACAATGTGGGCCAATTTGACAGCAATGCGACACCCTCCTTAGAACTGGTTGCCACTCTTGTTGACCAAAGTGCAAAGGTTGCTCTTCAGAGCAATTCTTTCTGTTTCCCATGGGAAAGGAAGGCCAAAAGTTACAGAACACAGGTTATGAATATTTTATTGTAAATGGCCACAACAACGAAGATCAACTAGTAAGCTCCAGAATCCAGGTTTCCATTCTAATGGTAAAAGATAAACATTTGTTGCCAAGAGCTACTCTTTAAAATGATAGCCCAACAGGTTATAGCTACAGAATAAGCAATATGATGTTGGAAATATAGCATAGAATCCTAGCATGAAAATGATTTTGAAGTCAACCTCGTGAGTCTTCTTTAGTTTATAAGTGATGCTCAAAGAAACAAAATGCTTCCTAGATGCCTCAGCTATTATTAATCAAAGCAACTTGCTCTTCCATTCTCTCCATCCCCGCCTTTCCCCGCCCCCTCCCCCCTGCAAGTCACCACTTGGGTCAGTTGTATGAATAATGCCATGGCCTTGGGTTGGGCGGGAGGGGCGAAAGATGATAACAGATTAAAAACTCACTCAGTTTTTATACTATGCTGAAATACATGAGGACCAATTCAAATAAGAAAAACAAAAGCATGTGTTTTAAAGTTAGTCTTCCGAAGTTATTAATATATTTGCAACACATAATACATACATTCATCGAGGGGAATGGGTAGACATACATATCTCATTTTGATCCTTTTTGTTTCCCTTTCATTCCCTTTGATATTGTTCTATTCCCCTAGAACCAACTGTTCCTTCCAACTCATAGCCTATTTTTTATTTATTTATTTATTTATTTATTTATTTATTTATTTTTTATTGATTTTTTGCTGCAAGGTCTCACTAAGCAGCTCTGACTCATAGTGATCCTCCTGTTTCCTGCCTCTCAAGTGTTGGGATTATAGGCACATGCCACTGCACCCAGACTCCCATAGTCTATTTCATATCATCTATGTTTTTTTGCCCTATAAATTATTTGTGTTTCTCCCTATGTGACATTTAATCTTCTGTGTCCAATATATTTAACTTGGCAATACATTCTGAAGATGCATCTTTTTTTTCCTATGAATGATTCAAATTTATCCTTCTTTGTAGAATATATATATATATATATATATATAGAGAGAGAGAGAGAATATATATAGAATATATATATAGAATATATATATATATATGTATATATATATATATATATATATATATATATATACATATATACATATATATTCCGTTGGAGACTCCTGCAGTAGGTTCCAATCTCCTTCCTGCCTGGGTTATGGCACATGATAAGAAAAGAAAGCACAAGAAGCAAAAACAGAGGAGTACATAGCAAAGATCTAGGATAACCAGTTGTTCACTAGGAACAAAAGTCCAAGAGGCACCCAAGTAGCAGTGGCTGTTTCCAGACACAGTAATGGCGACTATGGTGGGCTAGGAAGATCAAAACATTCTTGCAAGGCCATGGACAAGGACAAAGCAGGAAGAGCAATAAGAAAACTAGCTTCCCTAGGTGCCTTATCCTCTTTAGCATGTCTTATCAGGCCCTGTGAGCCCCACAGCAGTCAGCAGCTCTAGGGCTTCCAGCTATGACCAGAAAAGAATCAAGTTTTTGGAACATTCCAATCTCGCCTAAAAAGGAAGGACAAGGACAAGATTGAATGCCCCCTAGACTAAATCTATAATATATATTTCCCCATATATGTACTTCTAAGATTCAATTATCTCTTCCCACTCTACCTCCCAGAAGAAGCTAATAAGTATATCCCTTCTATATGCTCTTACTGTACATTTTGAATTCAATTTAATCTTTACCATAATTTAGAAGTCAAAATCCCATAAATATATACTCACACTCCTTTGTATCCTGGTCTGCTTAATATATTCTCCCTGACTCCTATAGTGATAATTTCTATCACTCTCTGGTCTATTATTGACCACTAGACTTTAGATATCTCATTCATATAATCTGATCTTTTAATTTATCTTATAAGAGACATATTTCAAAGTTCTTGACAGCAAAAAACATGTTTGTCATTAAAATGAAAGTGCCAGCCTCAGGTGTGGTTCATCATAGATTTCATTACATGTTGTACAGTGTATGTAGTGAAAACATTCAAAGACTCAAATTCTATAGACTCAAACATACCTTGTTCTGTTCACTGGGTTATGAGTTTGTCACAACCAAAACATCACAATATCCAACATTTCAGATGGAGTAGCAAAGAAAGATTACCACAAATAAGATATCATGCGTAAAGATTATAGAAGTGAAGTAGGGCTTTTGCGATTTTCAAGAATGAGCCTAAACTCAGTGTGGGTCACTAAATAGTACTGAATGAGTCTCACGATCAGGAAAATAGGATCACTGATAAAGCAGAAGTTTTGTGAAGATTACATATCATGAAATTGCTATGGCTTTTGTCTAGTCATCCCCACAAAGCCTCATGTAAGTCACAGGGTGGACTTCTAGATTTTGTGATTAACTCATGATCCACTGGGATTATGGGTGTGAGTGCTGCTGGGATTATGGATATGAGTGCTACACCCAGCCTGGGGCAGATAACCTGAATGCATCTTAAGGAAGACAGACATCCTCTCTGTAGCTATTGCTGCTGCTACTCTCCCATTGGCTCTGTGCTCTTCGCTGCCACCATGAATGGATGCTCTCTGGCTTGTGCCACTCTGCCCTGGGAGCCAGCCACATGGACGTCTAGTAATTGTGAGTTAAATAAACCTTTCCTTCATTCATTTGGGATGTTGGTTATTTTGTTCTAGCAATGAGAGGAGAGTAATTAAGAGATTCTTGAAGTGGAATTTTGCAATCTTAAATCTCCTTTAAGCATTGCTATATAGTTCTTTCACATTCTCAGACCATGGCAGTCACTGAGATAAAGTACAGTCTACTTTGCACTCTGTTACCTAATGTACTGCTCCTCAATCATGAACATAGTTAATCTGTAAAAATGCATTTCTCCAATCTCTGCATTTAGCTGTGTTTTCATTTCATTATTGCTTTAGCACAGATTTTGAGCATAAGACACTACCAATCCGCTCAGGGGAAAGGGTTGAGGTAGGGAGTAGGACAGTGGAGAAGGAGTGGGAGATTGTTAGAAAAATAAGTAGGTCATGTTAAAGAATGGCCATCCTTGCTCTGATTGGCACATACTACTTACAGCCCTGCTAGGTTTCCAGCATGTAATACCACTGAAGTTGCTCTCACACAGCCTGATATCATCTAGAACTTGATATGGCAATGAAAGACTAGCCAAGTGTATGAATTTGTAGTAAAAGTTGGATGTGGTAGCCCACTTCTGCACTCCCACTGTCCTGGGAGACTGAGGCAGGAGGATTACAACTTTGAACCCAGCCTGGATAGCTTAACAAGAACCTGGATCTGAAAAAAAAAAAAAATTACTTTAATGAATAAGCCTTAGGTTCAATTCTATATTAGAAAAAAAAAAAAAAAAAAGAAGTGGGGACAATATTCAGAAGAAGCTTTAAAAGATAAAGTAGACACAGACTTACGCAGCTTCTTTCAAACCAGATAGATCTGCTCTGTCAAAGAGCAGCCAAAAGAAAGTACCTAAGGAAAGCAATGAAAGCGGTGGGTCATAGTAACTTTGTAGAATAATTTCACATCAGGGATTATGGTGCCCGTGGCTTGCCTTTGTTGCCTAGGATTGCCTTTGTCAGCTATTCCCCTCCTGAGTATTTTTTCAGAAGAATTGAAAATATCATACCTCAGTGATATGTGTGCATCCATGCTTATAGTACCACAATTCATCATAGCTAAGTCTTGGAAACGTCGATGTCTATCAACAGAGGAATGGATTTTAAAAATATGGTATTTTATACGATGGAATACTACTCAGCTATAAAGGAAGATAAATTCAAGGCTTTTATAGGTAAATGGATGCAACTAAAGGCCATATTCATAAGTGAAGTAAATGATACTCTCATGGGTACATATTATTTACCTAGTGTAAGAAATTGAAAGAATAAATAAGGTACAAAAGGCACAATAGATTTTGTGAAAGGGAAAGAAATTACTCAAAAACCAAGGATAGCTAGGGTGGGAGAAATAAAAAGGAAAGGTTATATATATATACATATATATATAACTAAATATATAATAGCTAAGATAATTGTACTAATAATTTCTATTCATTGAAAGAAACAATTAGTGCTTATATTGTTTGATCAGTTTTGCATGCCTATATCTTGTAATCAGAACAACTATTTTGACAATAACAATATATAATATAATTGCTATTTTCTCATACTTCATTTACTTAAGTAGTATTGATAATCCAGAGAATATTTTACTTATTTCCAATTGGTTCTTAATCAAATGTTAGTATTATCCCTGATTATAGGGAACATAGATCATCACATGCAGTATTTGGCTTTTCCTGGGTTAAAATGTAGTAATAAAACAGACTCAAATTTCCACACAGAGCCAGATGTGGTGGAGCATGGCTCCTAGCACTCATGAGGCGTTTGGGAAACTGAACCAGAAAGATCACTGGAAGTTCAAGGCCAGTGTAGGCGACAAAGTGAGACTGAACTGCACAGAGAGACCCTGTCTCAAAAAGACAGAAAACAAAATTCCATACAACAGCCAAGATTTATTTCTTACTTCCAGTTCACATTGGTGGTAGCCTTACTCTTCCTCTACACATGTTTATTCCAGTATCTAGAGGAAGAGGTCATTTTTTGTCTACTGGTGGCTGAGAAGACAAAAAGAAAAAAAAAAACTGGTCAAAACCATAAAGACTGCTTAAAACTCACACTTGTATGCTAACTCTGGCTTTTTCCACAAACCTAGTGCCATGAGGAGGAACAGTTTTCCTCAGGAAGGGGTGAAGTCCAATGGTGAAATGAGGGTATAGAAAGCTCCTACAGAGAAGCAGAAAAGAATAATTAGGAATGCTAATACAAGCTCCTGTAACACTTCTCATCTGAGAGAGAGAGAGAGAGAGAGAGAGAGAGAGAGAGAGAGAGAGAGAGAGAGAGAGAGAGAGAAAATCCCTTTGATAATGGAGTAATTATTTTTGGTTTCTATGTAACGGAATGCAGGAGATAGTAGTCTTCTTCCCCCACCCCCACCCCGCCTCCTGTCTCAGGGCCCAACAATTGCTCTAAATAATTTCTCTTTTGCTTGCATATAAGGAGTGCTTGCATGGAGGTAGTTGACTAAAACTCCAACGTTGAGGGGGTACCAAGGACAGGCTATATGTTTAAGTGTATATTCATCCAAAAATTCCATAAAATTGTTTATGTAAAAGTACAACTAATCCACAGCGACTAGATTAAGACTTCCGCAATGAGCACCTGGAGAATGTATTGCATAGCTGCCAGTTCAGTGGTGCAAGGTGAAGCCCATGGTTCTGTACTCCCAACAGGCTTTCAGAAGCTGCCGCTGCAGCCGGCCCTGGAATCTCACTTGGGGCAGCAATGGCTGAAATGACCTCTAAATGTTTTCCAGCGCCTTGTGCTCCCTAAAGAAGTTTCAGCTATTTTCACACCACCCTCTTCTTTAAATAAAGGTGTGTGCAAATGGGATGAAATATGGGGGAGCGAACCACTTCTTAAGGAAGAAGGTACACTCTTCTATGTCTGTGTTCAGAGCCACAGCACAGAGCCATGTAGATAACAGATAATAAGAACTGGATAAATGAAGTGCACAGCTTTGAAGGAGGGAGATGTGTTTACAGCATAGGACAACAGAAGCTTCATGAATATCCAAGTAAACATGGTTCCACAAGAGAGGACAGGGTGTTGCCTTCCTTTGTGGGACCCGTGCGCATTGTGTTAGTATATTTCTCCTGAAGTTTCGCTTATACTTGAATGCATATTCTTGCTGCAGGGATTTCCCATGATTAAGATTAAGCCTCTCAATCTTGGAAATGAGCTTCATTGAGGAAGAAAGCGAGGCTGCTCAATTCCAATTAACTGAAAAGTTCTTATAGAAACAATAACTTTAAACTTTTTGTCTATTTAAAGTAAAACAAAAGTCCCCACCCATACTGTTTCATATCACAGAATTATTCTAGCAGGACTTTTGTATTCTTTTGACTCAATGGAATCAAGTAACTTAAAACAGATGATGCTTTTACATTTGTTATTTGAACAAACATGGGAAATGCAGAAATAGTCGCCATGGAATTGTGGGTATAATTTTTCCATCCCTGCAGGTGGCAAAGCAGTTCTTAGGGAACAGGGGGCTCCATAAGTGCACGTACTGGGGATGTCTTGGCATCCAGCCTTCTAAGACACAATGTCATTTGAGGCCAATCTCACTTGGAGAGCACACTAGTGATTATAAAAATGCTGCTAGGGGGCCCAGAGATGCTTAGGAACTCAATGAAGCTCTCTCCTGAGGGCACGGAATGATTTCAAGATACCACCAGGACTTCATTTTCTGCTTGTACCACTTCCTCCTGTTTCCAGTTGTGTATTGGGAGAGCTACAGAGCTGAAGCTGAAGGTCTAAGCTTTAACAAATAAGTTAAAGTTTATTTGAAGTTTAAAGTATAAATCTAATTAGCTCTGTGACATTGAGCAATATATGTAACACAGTAGGCCTTACTTTCCTTGTCACTAACTAAAAGGATTACATAAAGTTTCTCAGAACATTTCTAGGATTAGCCTTGTAAAAAGGAACAATGGTAATCGTAGACAGTTTTCATGAATAGTGATATAGAATTCTTCCATATCCAGGCATATAATTCAAGACATACACAGAAGGGCTCTTATGCATATGGAGATCAACTGAACAGGAACAAGAAAACCAGAGAGATTTGTCATTGGGGAAAAACTAAAAGTAGAAGTCAGAAGAACTACTTGATTCATTTTTTCCTCATTCATTCTGACTTCATTTGTTTATTCAGAAATATTCACTGGTTGTCAGCCATTTGCTGAGTTACTACACTTGACAGTGAAAGAGGTAGGCTTTCCTACCCTTCAGGAATTCAGATTCTCCTGGGAGAGTCAGGCAACAGGTAAGTGAAAAAAGGTAGAAGCAAGATAACTGAAGATTGTTATAAATGTCACACAGGAAATAAATGAGGCCCAGAATCCCCCGGGAGCAAAGGGACTCAATATGTTCCAGGAAGAGGAAATAAGTGAATTTCTTTAGACTATCCTGAGCAAGAGAAATAATATATGAGATGTAGATCTGGCTAATACTTGGGTCACACAAAGTATTAAAGGTTGTAGTAAGAAGGACTTAAGACTTTAAAACTGCAGAGAAATCACTGAGGAGTCTTAGGAGGGAAGGAACATTTTGCAATTAAAAATCAATCCTGGCTTCTGTATGAAGAAAAGGGATAATGAATGAAGCAGAGAACCAATGAGAACACCTAGATTTTATTTACTTATTATTTACAATAGCTAGAACCAATTAATTATTTTTATTTTCTTTCATACACAGATGTTTCCCAAATTTAGTCCAGGGTTGGGAGTGGATAAGGTGGGGTTCAAGAAGAGTGCTGTGATGTAGGATATGGACTCTGGGGAACCTGTTTATTTCTTGACTTACCCAAAACAAAATATCCACATCATACATTCCCTGACCTGAAATTAGAGTTCGCTATTTCTCCAAGAGCCCAAAGTCCAGTGAATTTTTGATCCATTTTAAATTCATCAATATTAATTTTCAATATTGACCTTTTTTACATTTCTGTCATATACTGTCATATATCCCTACACATTATTTTTTGAAAGTGCTATTGGATGCTATTTGTGATATATATTTTGGACTATCTTAGTACTATTTCTAAATGAGAATAGCCAAGAAATTGAGGAATGAAGAAAACTATATCAAATTTTGGCATTAATGCTACAAATCATTTTTCAGAAGAACTTTGAAGATTCCCTTCTGTTTCATTTCTCTTTCACAGGTAGGATGAGTAGATTTGTTAAGTTTCCATGGTGTTCCCTTGGGAAGTGGTCTTGATCTGCTACTCTAGTTAAGATGTGCAACGTGGGAAGTTAAGCCTTAACGTTTTCTGTTTCTCCAAAAATGGATGGGTTTTCTCTACTAGAACTAGCTTGGACAAGTTGTGTTTCCCCACAAAATTACAACTTTGGTGACTCAAGGATGCTTTATAGCATTAGTTATTTTTCGTTGTCATTTTCTACCTTGCATGTTTGCCCTTTTTCCTCTTCTTTCCTTCCCATCAATAATCATACCTTTGGTACTGATGAGACTCATTTGTGGTTATTTATTTTGCTTAATTTTTCCTTCTACAGTTCTTTTTATTGATACATGGCTTGCAGTACATAGTGAACAGGAACAAGATAACCAGGGAGATTTGTCATTGGGGAAAAACTAAAAGTAGAAGTCAGAAGAACTACCATCTCCTTCCCATCCCTCCTCACCTCTTCCCTACCTCTGGGTCACTTTCTCTTTCTCCTGTTATATCCTTTATACCATCTCTCTTTATCCCATTATATGTTTTTTTTTCTTTATATTTTGAATTTTTCATATAGGAGAAGCCATGTGATATGTAAGCTTGCGTGTCTGATTTATTTCATTTAACACTATGGTCTTACTGTGCATCCATTTTCCTATAAGACTCATTTATTCCTCTTTATGGCAGTATAGCAGTCCATTATATATAAATCCTTATTCTTTGCAGTACCAGGGATGGAACTCAGGACCTTGCCCTTGCCAGACAAGCACTTATTCCACTGAGCTATCTCCCTGGCCCTTAAATCTTTATTCTTTATCTATTTACTTGTTGATAAACATATAGTCTGCTTCCAAAATTTACCTATTATTATCAATTTTACTGCTATAAACATGGACATACATGTATCACTGGAGTATGATGTCTTTCCCCCCTGAATGGACCCCATGAATATTGAAGTAATTTCTTTTTTTTTAATCTTTTTTGATACTTCTAATAAGAAATTGCAATGTGACAGTTTCAAAACATGTTAGTAGTACATTTCCAATAATTGATACAATATTGTGGTCCTCTTTGTAGTTATGCAGAGCACTGGGTGTAGACATGTTAAATTTTCTAATGGTTATTAGTACAATAGATTTCTTCTCTTTGATCTAAGAGAAGGTAGTTTTATACATAGTCAAATGTTCCATAATTGCAGTGAGTTGCTGGAGAAACCAGCAATGTTGGAAGCTGTTGATTAGAGTCTTTTACAGCTCAGCATACTAAACTACCTTCACATTTTATGTATCGTGTATAAACTTTTCTGCTGGGTGGTTAAGAGCAAGTTAAAGCAAGACCTGTATAGCAAAACGTAATTTTTGTATCTCCCAAAGCCAGTCAAATCTCCTCAGGATTTACCTTAGAACCATGTACAATGCTTTGTAGAACTGTTATCAGTGTCAGCCATCTGGATGAGTCACTGACATTGCTTGACCAGTTTCCTCTCTGTGAAAGCCCGAGAGAATGTTTTCTCTCTAGGTGACTCTCCTTAGGCACAACATATACCTTCAATCCTTTCCTCTGCAGTCCTTCAATCTCCTTGAACAGGAAATTTGGGAAACCACTGAGTTATAGGATGCTATAGCACAATTTCTGTTTCCTTCTGAGTCCTCACTGACCCTGAAGGTGTAGGGCCAAAATACCGGCTATCCCTGTAGCCCTTTCTTCTCTCTAATTTTTGGTCTGCAAACCTATATTCTTAGCCCTCCAGAAGAAAAGCCTAGTGATACCACTACTCTAAATTAAATGAGAATAAGAGAATAAGAAAAATACCAAAGGATGGACAGGCTAAAATTTGGTACATGCTTATATTTCTAAATATCTGTGTACAAATGAGTAACTGATTTTATTACATTATATAGGGATTTATTAGAATATCAATGATTGATGGAAAATATCAATTCCAATTTAAGTCTAAGATGTTTGATATTAGGAAAGACAATGATGTTGAGCTCAAGCATCTATGTTTTGGAGTATGATGTCTTTAAGAAAAACATCTAGGAGGAAAATAGTTGTGTTGAGAGAAAATTTTAGTTTCATATATTAGTGTGACTTTTTTCTACTTTATTAAGTTCTATTTTTATTTTTATTTCCTTTCCTTTGGTCTCTTTATTAACTAAATTATTTTGTTTCAAATTTGAGGAGTAAATATTTTCTTCCTTTGTTGTCAAGGTTCACTTTTATAACCTCTATATTTAGTAGTATTTCTGAGCACTGCTTTAATTATACAATTAAAAATATAGGGACTCACTATCACTGAAGCAATATCAGTATTGCTTCAAATATGTGTACAACTGGTTTCTACTTCTTCAGTTAAACACAGTTTTTCAATGATAATTTTTTGAATTATTAATGCTTCTTATAATTTGTTGATTTTTATCATGACCTAATAGGGAGTGAATTTCAATAAATATCAATATGCATTAGGTAAAATGATTTATTCTCCATTTACTCTCCATTAATTTATTCTACATATCATATTGTGTCCTCTAGAGTCCTGCATATTTTTATCCACATTACCTCCCACAATTTCAGCACAGTACAATGAATCTCCCAATATTTATGTCTGACTGCATTTTCCATAGTTTCTGTTATAGCAAGGTGGACATAGCAAGAAAATCCTACCTCCTCTTTTTTTCAAATTTTGGCATTT
The DNA here is from genome assembly GCA_004027025.1 of Myocastor coypus. Classification (NCBI taxonomy): domain Eukaryota; kingdom Metazoa; phylum Chordata; class Mammalia; order Rodentia; family Myocastoridae; genus Myocastor; species Myocastor coypus. Next base: position 57,174 of record PVJA010009740.1, read on the forward strand.
GCCTTTATAAACATCCCTTCCTTTTTTCCTGACTTCTAATGTGTCAGACAACAAACCGCCAGCTCCAATTTTATTATTTTCACACAATTTCTTTTGTACTTTACTCAGCAATTTCTTCTCGGGCTTTGAGTACTTCCTGATTTTGTATGTGACTGCTGTATGCAACACCTAGGTGAGCTGCTCTGTGAGCCAAGCAGAAGGTATTTGTGGTTTAGCACTTGAGTTAAGCGTGTTTACATTCATTAACAGGATAGACATTTTGTACTTCAACTTAGCAGTGTTGTACTATGCACAACATAGTCTTGTTCTGTGGTAGTTTATAATATGCAGCCTTTCTCTCTCCTTTAGCCTATTCTGATTTCAGAATTCTTTTTTAGTGTATTTGGCACAGGGCGTCCCTATACATCTCAGACTCGCAGTGGTACTCCTGTTTTCAGCCTCCCCAGTGCATGCACCACCACACCTAGATTCAGTGTCCGGTTCAGTGCACCCAAGGGTGGGGCTGGTGCAGCATGTGGTGCTAGGGATCAGATTTCAGTCCCTATGTTTGCCCAAGCAGGTACTGAGCTATCGCTCAGCCCTTATTCTGTTATCATGCTTAAATGACAGTCTCTGATTCTGCCTTGTCCCCTGCTCTTTCCTTCTGCTTTTTTTATCCAAACCTGTTCTCTAAAGTAAATTCAGAGCCAACTCTTTGAACACAGGTTTCTTTTTCCCTAATTAATTGTAAATTATACTCTTTTTTTATCTTTTGGCAGTACTGGGGCTCAAACTCAGGACCTTGCTCTTGCCAGGTAGGCACTTATGCCACTCAGCTGTATTCCCAGCACTGTAAATTATACTTTATGATGCTCTTTGTCTTAAGTTAGGTTGGTATGTTACAAAGCAGCAAAAGACTGATCACTCCTTATTCATTTGTGATTTTTGTTTTTTTCTTTTGTTTCTGTTTTGTTTTGGGAGTGTGTGGAGAGATTCTAATTTAGTCTTCTGTCTTTATCCCAAGGACCTGAAGCTTCTTAGAGAGCTTTGTGGGAATTAAATGAGTTAATCTATGTGAACGGAAAGATTGTTCAATGTTCTTTGGTGGGAAGATGCTAGTAATTTGCCTTCATGCATTTCAAAGCAGGACATATCCTTTCTATCATTGTCCACTAACCATATTCAGTGAAAGTGTTTGCCCCTTTTGGCATTCTAATTGTGTTCTCTCTTTGATACATAAAAACATAGAAACCTTTTGTCTTAATGGGGAGAAAGATAGAGGAACTTGAGGGAATCATGATATTTGAGTGGGCTTTGCTACAGAGAATAAGAAGTGAAACAACGGAAAGAAAGCACCAAAGGGGCAAGAGATTAACAAACTGGAAAACGAGGAGAAAACACATTTTTCATTGTTTTGTGCATGACCTTAGGTTTGGGTCAGGCTGTGGATAAAGCTCAACAGCTCCATGGTCTCCAACTCACCAAGGAGCCTAAGTTGAAAATCAGAAATCCAAAGTCCATTTGGTTGTGCTCCGAGGAACACTGATACATGGTAAATGGTCAGTGACTACACTGAAAGTTTAAAAATAATTCTATATTTCCATTATGTTCTCAATAGCCTGTGAACACTGAATTTTATCATCTCTGTTTTAAATACGAGGGAAAATCAAGATTCAGAGAGCCAGAGTAAATAGTTGAAATTTACTCATAAAACAATAAACACAGAGAAGTTAACTTGAATATATATAAGATGTGAATGGATACACTAGATACAGACTAGACAGAGAGAGAGAGAGAGAAGATGTTACCATGGTCTAAATGTTCTAATAAGACCCTTTGGTAAGCTTTGGACTTGACAGATCCCCTTCAATACAGGACCATGTCTGTGTGCCTCATTCCTAGGAAACACACTGCCAGGCTGGGCTCTCTATGGAAAATCAGGCTTCTCTGCTCCTTTGCTTGGTGACTTAATTAGAAATGGTTCTTCCTCCTTGCAAAAGAAACCCTCTCTCTGCACAGAGACCTGCAGGCAGGAGCCCTCTTTAAATGAGGATTTGTAATTAGCATTATCACTGGGTCCTGAGAGGGAGCTTGATGGCGAGCGCAGGAATGGAGAGTGACAAGGTACAGATTGCCTGCTATCTGATCGGGAGTGCTCCTGCTCCAGTTCACTTGGAGGAACAAAGAAGGTCTGTGCTCTGATCCTCTGAGCCAATAAACCCCAGCAGGGTGTGAAGTGGGCTGGGGTGACCTAAGGCCAGATCTGTTATAAGAATGGGAGACATATAAATATCAGAACAGCAGGGGTGGGGAAGTGGCGCTAATGGAATTAGGAGACATTATTGATAGGACCTGGCTCAGGAAGTGTCTCCCAAATTTATCAGAGGTGATATTTTGAGTTCAATCCTCATCTAAGATTGAAAGTAAGAGAACCAAGCAACTACAAAAAGAAAAAAGAAAAAGAAAGGAGTAGCCAGACCCAACTCCCAGCAAATATCCAATAAGCTGTCATTCTGTAACCGAGTACATGGCACCCTGACAGAGTAATAGGGCAGAAGGAACTCGGGGAGAAAAGAGCTCTGGTTTTTCATGATATGGTTGAGGAACCGGGACTTTTCCTGCTCTATTTCGGTATCCTCCACCAATAAAAATGCAGAACACTTGGCTCGGCGACAGCACCCAAGGCAGATTCTAAAGCTACTAAAGATCATTCTCATTTCTACAGCAGCTGTTTATGTAATTCCAACGTAGGAGGCAAGTGACGGAGAAGAAAACCCCAGGTGGATCGCTGGCAACACGTTCCTTTGAGTCTGACCTGAACTACCAAATGGGAGCTGTGTTCGTATAGGAAATCACTTTTCTACCTTGAGCCTATGTTTCCCTTTGTTGTAATGTGTTTTGTGTCATGCTGTTTTGCTTT
>PVJA010009741.1:0-59712 GCA_004027025.1 Myocastor coypus
GAGGAGGAGGAGGAGGAGGAGGAGGAGAAGGAGGAGGAGGAGGAAAAAAAGCAAAAGGGCTCAGTAGGGGTTCTGGATTGAGAAGATCCTCACACCTCACATTTCATCTCATGCATCTCCTGGCTAGAGTGTAACAAAATGGAGAGAGGCTCACAGGACAGCCCTCGGGCGTGGTATTCTTGTTACAAGAGGCCTCAGGGAAAAAGAATCAATTATTGTCCACTCCCCTCTCCATAAATTTCCTGGGGCTGGGCATGTTCAGTAGAGTAGCTACTGAGGTGGCCCCCAGCCGCATGTCCCTCACTCCACCACTAAGGCCGTGTGGTAGAGCCATCCTGTAGGATGTGAAAGGGAGAAGCCACTGGGTCTTTTTTTTTTTTATGGCCGGCTCAGCCTGCCCCGATGGCAGGGCTGGCGCAGCATGTGGTGCCGGGGATCGAACCGCGGTCCCTGCAGCCGTCCAAGCTTTCCCAAGCAGGTGCTTTAGATCACTGGGCCATCCTGCCAGGCCCCAAGCCACTGGGTCTTGCAAGAACTGGCATTCTGCTTAATTATCCAGCCTCCAGAGATGGCCAAAGCACAGCTGCGTTTTGTACACAGGCAGCTGCAGATCTTGGGTGAGCAGTTTACATCTGCTTTTGATTCCAGTTCCCAGAGTGCACTGCAGCATGGAGGAGCTGCTGACAGAAGCTGATGACGGGGTGCTGGGTGGAGCCTTAGAGGCTGCGCTAACCAGGTCCTTTAAGGGAAACCTGGCTGGAAGCTCTCTGTCCCTCTGCAGCCTGGTTCCCAAGTACCCCGAGAGGCACCTCCTGCTGCAGGCCAGGCCACGCATGCAGACGCTCCCCTACGGCACAGCACCCCCTGGTGGTCGCTCTTAAGCACCCCACTCCCCACCCCCAGGGGGCAGCTCAGTCCCAGTGTTTAGTAATTTGACCATAGCCCAGGAGAGCCTGGCCGCTGTGAGCGGAGGAGCGGGGCGGAATGGCAGCTCAAGTAGCCTGTTTTGAACGTTGGCAGAGGGGTCAGGGTATGGAGCAGCAGGAGTAAGGTAGGCAGAGTGCGTGGATTTGGAGGGGCAGGCTTGCAGCCACGCTGAGAGATAGCCACGTTAACAGAAAACCCTGGCTGCAGATGGCCCTGACTAAAGAGGCAAACCTGCCACCTCTGTAACACCCAAGAGGGCCTGGCAGTCTCCTGGGTCTATTGACCTTGCGGTCCAAGGTGTCCAGGGCTCTCAGTGTCCGGCCCTCTACCCTGCTGCCCTCAGTGTGCTGCTTTGGTGCCCATTGCTTGGGAGCCACAGGCACACGGCTAGGCCCCCATCAGCTGGGAGAGAGGGTGCGCACGTTTCCCAAACAAAGAAGGTCTCCCCAAAGGCCCCAGCTGAGGTCCCTTCGTGTTTTCTTGGCAAGACATGTGTCACCCCATGTCACTCCATCCTGGGCTTGGTGGAGGAGCGAGGAGGCTGCAGGCCAGGGACGGGGGGCTCTGGGGCAGCGTGAGGCCCCTCAGGTGCTAAGGGGTAGCTGCGGAAGGGAGAGCAAGCAGAGTTCTTGATGGATGGGATGTGGAGACAGAGTGAAGTGGAAGATTTGGTGAACCTGGGGGCTCTGGCCTCAAAGGCTGGGTGGCATTGGCTGGATTTATGGAAAATCTGGGGGCTTAAGAGCAGATGATTTAGGTCAAGTCCAAATTTCTAACTGTGGCAGGTGGACTGAGGGGTGGGAAGTTGACAGTATAAGTCAGGAACTCAAGAGGGTGAGGGGCCAGGTCAGGGATTCAGCTTTGGATTCATCCATGAGTAAATGATATTTAAGACCAGGGGACCAAGGAGTTCCCTGTGGAGAGTGTCAGGAGAGGTGGGAGGGCTGGGGACCTCTCCTGACCCCCAAATGGGGGGAGAAGCGAAGTGTGTATCGCTTCTGTTTTGTGAGGCCCAAATCTTTAGACAGTGAGGCTGACGTCTGACCTTGTGTCTGGGAACATGGTGGCCAGCTGGGGCCTGGAATGGGTCACCAGAGTACTGGGTGACAAAGCCACATTTAGATGGAGTGAGGAGCACAGGAGGAGGAGGAGGAGAAAAGGGGTCTTGGGGCTTGGTGAAGGGGGAGCTGAAGCATGGGATGGCAGGTGGAAGGTCAAGGAAAGGTTGGCGAGCCTGTCTCTCAGGTGTCCTGTTGGCAAGCCAGTGGAAACAATCCAAGTCAGAGGGAGGGCTTATGCTGTAAGACAGACGAGGACGAGCCTCGGAAGTCTGGCCTCTGACGGGCAGAGACTTGGCGCTTTTGAGGATCTGATGGTGGGAAGGAGCCAAGACTGTCGAGAGCCACGCAATATGTCAAACTCCCCACAGCCAGCCATACCAAGTGTGACGTGTGCACCCCTCAGATAAGCACTTATCTCTGTTTCTCAAACAATTCTTCTTAGGCGCACATGCTTGTACTGGTGGACCGAGCCCCATCCTAAGGAGCCCGTGTCTTTGCTGGTTACCCTGTGGGAGGCCGGGGTGGCCCCTCCTGCTCTGCACCCTGAGCTTGGCAAGGCCTGGCCATCATGCTGTCCTGCAGGCACGGGCCTGGTGGACCCCTGCCTCATGGTGGCCAGGTGTCTGAGCAGGCGGTTGAGTGGGGGAGGGGGACCGCAGAAGCGCGATAGCGTCATGGTCAGAGCGGCGGCATGGAAACCATCCTCTCGCTTTTGCTAAACCCTGTCTGTCCGGCAAGATGCATGGCAGCAAAGCTTAAAATATTGGGGTGTGATAAATCTCTCTCGTTATCTTAGGCAGATTCTAACTTATCCTTCACAGAACCCTGTATGGTGCTCTGTACCCAAGGACAAGGCCCCGTAAGAAGAACGCCTCCTGTTTCCCTTCCAGCGATTGCTCAACCCTTTGTCAGTTCGGAAGTCACCACATCTTGACCCACGGCGAATTGCTTCTCAGTGCCTGCCTTCGAAGGGAGGCCCAAGTGGGGACGAAGGAGCCCAAGCTGTGTGAGCCCAAGCTGTGTACTCTCTCGGGCTCTACAGTCCCAGCCCAGGAGGACAGGACGCTGCAGTTTCCTGGCAATCTCCACCCCACGGGACAGCTGTCCTGTCTTAGAAGGGAGTGGGCTTGGGGCTGGCATTCAGGGTCCACTAACGCCTCATTTACAGCCTCATTGCCCACAGCTTGAGCCAAACTGAACTCCCGGCTGGGCTTCCCCACCCTCCCTGGCCGCCTAGGCAACGCAGGAGCTCAGGGCTATGCAGCTGCACCCAGCCCACACTGGGGAAGCTGGTGGAAAATCACCCGAGCAAAAACTCTCGGTGTTCCTGCCCTGCCCAGGCCCCACCCGGCCTCTGAGAGTAAAGTGAGTGTGGCGACTGTGCCGGCGCCGCGAGGGCGCCTGTTTGGAACAAACTCACAGAAATAGAGAAATTCACATAGATAGGAGTGATGCTACCATTTCAAAAGATTATCTGAAAGGTTGATTTCAGTGATTTGGCTGGCAGCCCGAACACAGAGATGGTGCTTCCTGGCCCTCTAGGGACTCCCTGCAGGGAGGAGCCAACAGGCAGGCTGCCCAGCAGGGGGGCCCCCTGGAGGAGAAGAAGACAGAATCCCAGGGAGGGCCTTGGCAGGACAGACTCCCGGTGCGATTTCCGGCAGCACAGTTCCTGCGCCCTGACAGCGGGAGCCCTCTTTCTCTCTGTCTGATGTGTGGTGCTGGATGCCTTTGAGGTCAGAACTGAACAGTTGCATCAGGCCAGGAGAGAGCAGCATGGCCAGCGGTTAGCAAGCAGACAAACAGCGGGTGGCTTCAGTAGAAGGCCTCCGCAGGCGCTCAGCCACTCAGGGGAAGCCGTGGTGGACACCTGGGCTCTGTTTGTCTTTTGCCCACTGCAGAATCAGGCTCTGGCTCCTGTTGGTGATTATTCCCCAGGCTCCAGAGGCTGAATCTGTGGCTGCTTTATAAACACCTGTCGCATAATCACCCCCAGCAGACTCCCTACCACCTATACCTCCTGCCCTATCCTGAGAGCCCAGTCTTACCCTGAGCATTGTGCTTCCTCTGCCTGACAGCTGCCCCCCTGGGGCCATCTTCCTGCCCGCTGGACCCCATTTGTGCCCAGAGGCCCCACCCAGTCTTCCTTGCTGGCTACTCTGGTTCATCAGAAAGAAACTGGCCAGTGGAGGGTAGCTCAGTGGACAGAGGCCAGTTGTCCCTCCCCCAAGTCCTGCACAAGTCTTGGGGGTTATGGTAGGGGAAGAGAGCTCAGAGACCTCCACCGGCCCCCAGCTCCATGGGGCAAAGCTCTGGAGCTCACTGGGGCCCACTGGCCTCATCTGCTAACCCCAGTGCCTTCAGAGATCAAAATTCCAGTCTTGGGATGAGCAGGTCACTCTATGTAAGTAGGGTATGGTTGGAACGCAGTACCACTCTCTCTGCCTTCAGCCCGAGCCTGCGGGGAGCCAGGCCCTCTGTGGCCTGGAAAGGCTGCACCAGCCTGAGCTCTGGCATCAGCCTGCCCTGGCCTGAGCAGTTTTGGGCTGTGCTGCTGGTCCCTGGAGCCTCCACCCTGGATGGCTCTGCAGGTGCTGCCCCCAAACGCTGGCTGATGGGCTCCTCGCCTGCAGTGGGCTGTGCCAGCCGAGTGCACCCAGTAGGTGTGTGTGGCTCTCCAGATGGCCTGGCCCTTTCCTGCTGAGCAGCAGCTAAGGCCGAGTATCTGGGGCCGAGGGCTGCCTGGCTTGGGCGGGGTCTACACAGCAGCCTCTGCCTCACTATTTTCCCCTGAATCTGCTGTCCACACCCACTCTGGACCTTGGAGGGAAGACAGGGGCCAAGGATGGTGTAGCATGGATTTCTGAGAGCCAGCAGAGCCTGGGAAGCTCTGGCGAAGGCTGCAGAATTATCTCTCCTCCGAGGTGCCTCCTGCTCAGCCCACTGAGCAAGAAATGGGAAGTCCCGGGCACAGAACAGAAGGACGTCGGCTACTCCTGTCCTCAGCTTGCCCAGCAGGCTGGAGACAGAGGTGTCCTGGGGGCCGGACACACCCTCTGGGTCCGCCTGCAGTGGGCTCTCCGCTCTTCTGTTCTAGAGATGACTCACCTAGAACGGCGACCACAACTTGTCCCTTGTCTCTGGGTCCTTACTTGTGTCCTCAGCATTTGGGAGGGTCATGCTGCTTCTCCGACAGGGAGAAGGGGCCACCTGGCCAGGGCAGGCTCCTGTCTTTGCATTCCCTCCCCCCACCCCTAGCCTCTGTGATCCATTCCTCAGAGCCACCTCTTGTGGAAAGAGGAACAGCAGAATAGGAATAGTGGGGTGATTATTCCCAGGTCCTCAGGGAGCGGAGAAAAGGGGAGGAGGGGCTAGGTATGGGGAGGGGAGCTGGGAGAAGCTGGGAGCAGCGTCTGTGGGGCGGGTGAGGAGGTGGGCCTGGTGCAGGCCCTGCACAGCTTGTGCTGTATCCCTGGGAGTCCCCAAGGGTCTCTCTTTGAGCTCTGGCTTGGGAGGACGAGAGCGCCAGCCTGGGGCTGAGGTTAACGGGCAGTGACAAGGAGGACTGCCCTTTCTTCACGAAGCCCTTTCATGGCCATGGTCCTGTCGACCCCACGAGAAGGCTGGGCAGTGAACATTCACCGGTCTCCTAGACGAGGAAGCTGCGGCCAAACCCTGAGCCCAGGTCTCTGAGCGGATCCTTTCCGTGGGTGCCCAGCTGGGGGCAGCAAAGAGAGCATCATGGCCCCAGTGACGTTAGCCTGGGGTAGGCTTGGCCAGAGAGGCCTTGGCATTGTGCTCCCTCCCCCCCATCTGAGTGCAGCGAGGGGGCCATTCCAAGAGGGGAGAGGCCGCCACACTGCTGGAGGGAGGAAGGGAGCCTGGGAGATCTGTTCCGTGGGGGTGGGGCCTGGCTGGGGGTGAGGCTAAGGGAGTCCCAGGAACAGAACAGCAATTCCTAGGGCACAGAAGAATTTGCCAGCCTCCAAATGTCCCTGGAGGGACTTGGGTGTAAGGACTGAGGGCTCTCTCGAGGGGGCAGCTTCCCTCTGTCCCCAGTGGCTTCCTGGGGAGCGGTGCAACACCCCAGCTGTGCTCTCAGCCGTGCCTCCATGTGGTGACAGCCCCCAGCCCTGGTCTGAAGTGTGTTGCTGGGTATTTAGCTTCCTAGATGAGGTCGTTGGCCCCGGAAGCTCTGCTTGGATTCTAAAAATCTCACCTGCAAATGAGCCATATAAATTCTAGAATTACATCCAGTAGAACCCCAGATTTTGCGGTATTTCAGGAGTGGCTGCTCTCATGATCATGGCAAAGGTCATGTTGCTCTGTCCTCTGACTCGCCCTGCCCCACGGAGCCCTCTGCAAGCTGAGAACCAAGCACAGGTGCAGCTGAGGAGCCAGCTGAGGTGGAGCATGGATGGCCTTCCTGTCCACTGCCCAGTGTGTGCAGACGAGATGGGTGATGGGGTGGGCTCCAGGTGCTGGCATCTGTCAAGAGCTGCGCAGCCCAGCCTGGCTCGCAGCTGCGTTCCTGCAGCACGGCTCCTACGGGACACCCAGAGGGGGGCAGGACAGCCCCTAGGGCGTGCAGGGATCTGTGCTCATGCTGCTTTGCCGCCCCCAACTCACCCATGGGGGATCGACTCTATCTGAATTGCGTGCTTTGTTTGATATTTCGGTGGCATAAATGAAAAACTGGCAATGTTAAACTGAGACGCTAAGGTTTTTTTTTTTTTTTTTTTGTACTGGGGATTGAACCCAGGGCCTTTTCACTGAGCTACGGCCTAGTCCTTCCTTTCAACTTGTCTATCTGTCCACCCATCCACCTATCTAAGTTGTCCAGGCTGGGCCTGAACTTGCAACCCCCCTAACTCACACTTTAAAAACAATATTCCTACTGGTTTGTGACCTGCGGGGAGCACAGGCACTGCAGGGCCCCCTCTCCTCGCTGTGCATCTGTGGCCCCTGTGGTGTGGCTCCCAGGACCGCACAATGATGGCCTTGACTGGCTGTGACGCGAAGGAGCCGGAGCCACGCCCAGGCTGAGCACAGCAGCACAAGAGGCCCGAGAACTGGGCCTGCGTCCACGTGGGGACTGATTTGCTTTTTTTTTTTTTTTTTTTTAGCACCAGCCCTTCACCCAGAAAGACGGAGTTTAAACACAGAAGTGCAAAGCAATGGACTCAGACCAAAGTTAGCCTCTCTGTACAGTTCCTAACATCCCAGCTGGTCATCCCCTCAAGTGTTAAAGGCGGCTTCACTCTGGGAGCCTGAGGTCAGCAGGTACAGGGCAGAGCAGAGGGCCCCACCGCATGGACCCATCAAGGAGGGAGGCCGGGTGCTCTCCTCCTCTGCTGGGATCCAAGCTCTAAGCTCATTAGGCTGCAGTCCTCACGGCTCTAGTGCCGTCACAGGCAGAGCCAGTCAAAGTCGTGCCTCCCCGCTGCATGTGGCGGAGAATTTTATGCCAACTTCAGTGCCTCCCCTCTCAGGATCATCTCTTACTTCGCACGAGGGAGGCTACCACCTGTTGGCGTAGAGGCTGGCTAGGGCACATCTGAGTCCTTGCAGGCTGAGGTCTAGAGAGGCTGAGGCCTTTGAAGGTCAAAGGGAGGTTCCTTTGCCTCCTCTGGGTTCCACCCAGGACGAATTTCCAGAGGAAGCCTCAGGGGCCTCTCTGTTCTTCCTGAGCCTGGGAGGAGAAGATAGGTGTTTTCCTAACCTTGGAGGTCACACGACAGAGCGAGAACCTGTCACTGCTGGAGAAGCTGCCCGGCACTTACAGGATCAGACCTTTCATGGAAGCCTCTTCTGATTTTACCAGGCAGCAGACTTACACAGTCAACCATGTCATTGACCAGCAATAGCAACTGAAATGTGACTTATGGTAGTCAGAAATGAACTAACTCACGTGCCCACGACCGGGGGTGGGCTGGAAACATTATGCTTTGGCTCCCAACAAGATATGGTGCAAATATTGGCAACAGATGGGCAAACCTATCTGTACTGACTTGATACAGATTTAAGCCAGCAAAGAAAACTGCAAAAGCAATGTGCAGATTCTGATCTCAGGTCTCAGCAATGCCTCCGTGGGTGTCGAGGCGTGCAGGAAAGAGTGTGTGGGATCTGGGAAGCGCCCGCAGGCCCAAAGACGTGTGGGCAGCGGGACTTGGTTATCTTTCACCTTCTTACATGCAATTGTATAAAATTAGCACACATTACTCTGAAGTAACAGATATGATTTCAAAAAGAAATAGAAAAGAAGCCCTCAGAAGCATTGCTCTCTCGGAGTCTTCACAGCGACCAGGCAGGGAGAGTGGGGATGCATTCTTAACATTTCATGTTTCTAAGGGTTGGCCACACAGCTCAGCAGAGTAAAGCACCTGCTTAGGCTGAGTGCAGGGGCCGGGGTTTGATCCCCGGCACCACAAGCTGTGCCAGCCCCACCCCTGGGGTACACTGAACTGGTGACTGAGACTGGGTATGGAGACATATACCTGCAGTTCCCAACTCTTGGGAGGCTGACAACAGGAAGATCACCACAAGACCTATCTGTGTAGTGAGACCCTGCAGACCCTGTGTTAAATTAAAAAAAAAAAAAAAAAATTCGCCTCTCTAGGACTGGGGGCCGAGCTCTACAGTAGAATATTTGCTTAGCGTGCAGTGCCCAGCCTCTCAAAACAACAAATCCATGCTGTCTTAGTTACTATTCGTTCATTGCTGGGACAAATACCTGACACCCAAGCTTAGGGGAGGAAAGGTTTATTTAGCGCACAGGTTCTGGAGGTTTCAAGACGCTGCCCAGGCTTTATAGGGACTGGAGGAGGGGCTGGGGCGCTGCTGTGTCCAGAATGATCTGCTCCATACCTTCAAGGAACCGCCGCCAGGAGGGAAGGTGCAGGGGACCTCTGACAGCACGTGCTGTCAGTTTAACGGTTTGTGCCTCTCTTAGCCACGCCCCTCGAGCCCCGCCCCTGGAGCTAAGCACTTGGCAGTCCATGATTTACATGAGACTTTGGGGAGACAACTAGATACAAACCACAACACGTGCTCTTTTCGGCTCGATGCTGCTGTCCACCCCTTGGCCCTGCTCCCCGCAGTCTGCTGGGCCTGTTAATCTTATTTGCCTGTGAGCTACCTTGGAGGTCTGGAGAAGCCTATACAACCAGCAGGCACTGTCTGCTCCCACGCATGGGGCTGCTGGCTGCACGGCTGACTGCCGCGTGGACTTTGACCTTGTGGGCTCGGTGAGTGCCAGCTGGTCGAGCTGAGTGGGAGAACAGGCCTGGAATGTGACGGCTTCCACTGCTGGTGGCTGGCTCTCAGATGAGACCTCCCTGCCCGAGCACCTGCTTGGCCCTCTCTCCTCCCATTGCCGTGTCTTTAATTCCGCTCAGCCTTCCCAGCCAGCTTCCAACTCAATAAACCCTGAGTGTCTACCGCGGCCCTTCTGGTGGGCTTCGCCTCATTATCTCCCTAATCCAACATGGAATTGGGGAGAGGACCGCAGCCCCTCGTGGCATGATTTAGCAGGATGCTTTAGCGATGAACACTGACCCCAGGTAAGAGGTGCTAAACGCATCCTTTAAAAGCACACCCGCCATTTGGTTCTGATGGACTCTCCCCCGCTGAATCACCACGTTGTCATTTTTATGGTGCTGATCTAGCTATTGAGGCTACAGGACTGTGAAATGTCATATAAAAAAACCAATAAGAAAAAAAATAAAATTAAGTTGCAGGGAGCGAGCATTAGCATTTCAGAAACGTTCGGTTGCATTATGCTATTATTCTCTCTGTCAAGGGGCACCCAGGTCCCGTCCTCCCCATAAAGAGACTGTCACCCAGTGTGCCGGTGCTCTCTTCCTGAGCTGGCGGGGCATGAAGGGCGGGGCTACAAGGATGGCGAAGCACATTGCGGACTGAATTCGATAGAACGCGGGGCCCATCTGCCTCCTCTGAGGACAAAGTCTTAACTGCTTCTCTCCTTGGTGGTGCTGGCCTATGACTCTCAGAGTTTTGACAAAGTAATGTTTTTAGCACTTCTGCACCGGTGTTTCTGATGATGAGGTGGGCCTGGGAACCTTGAGGTGAGGCTACCTGGGTCCCACGCTGTCCGGTGTGCCCACCCGTGACCTCATCCCAGGACCTATGGCCTGGAAACCCTCGAGCAGCAGAATCTAAGGTTGAGCAGGTATTAGGGGTTGAGTCCTAAATGTCGTCCCCTTAAATGTTAAAGGCTTGGTCACCATCGCTGAAGCTGCTGGGAAGTAGGAGATGCCTAGAAAGTGGGGTCTTGTGAGAGCATTTTAGGCCACTGGGGGTGCATCCTCGAAGGGGGCATTGGAGCCCCCGCTCCTTCCTCTGTTTGCTTTCTGGCCTTCTTGAAGTAAATGGCTGTCTTCCACCATACCCTTCTACCATGGTTTCTGCCACAGGCCCAAAGAAACCTCTGGAACCCTGAGCTGAAAGTTTTCCTTCTTTGAAGGTGATTTTTGGACCCTCAAGGGTTTGTCACAGTAACAGAAAGCTAACACTGTAGGCTTGACCGGCTGCACCACCAGCAAAGGGGGACTTCAGTCATTCCTGATGGGCTGGGTCCCCACAAAGGTTACCCCTTTCCCTAGAGCTCGAACATCTGGTGCTCTGAGGGGCAGTGACATGCTGCTTCACAGTCCAGTTAGACCTGCTTCATAAGCTCAGCTTCCATGTTGGGGCTAAGCCAAATGGGGTTCAGTGGCTGTGGAGGGAGGACTCCCCACCTCTGCATGCCAGCCTGGAGGAGCTTTCTTGTTCTCCCAGGTAACGGTGGAAACAGCATTCCTTTACATGGCTCTGAATTTGCCAAATTGGGCAAGATGCATCTGGGGCCTTGGCTGGTGATTCTGCTTAGCCACTGAGGTAGCTGCTGTGCTCTAGCTGGAACTTTTCAGAAAGCTGGCTTCTCCTTCAGGAGCTACCGGCTTAATGGAACACCACCGTATTCTTCTCCAACATGCCATGCTACAAGAGGCGCTTTCATTTGGGGAATCTATTTTTATTTTATGCTTCTACTGGGCGTCTTGCTTCTCTGGTTCAGGGAATACAGGATTCTTGGCCTCGAGAAGGGGCTGGGAGGAGGTGACAGGGCAGCAGAGGCTGGAGACAAGCACAGAACATGGCTCTGCCCAAAGACTCCCTGCCACTGCCACGAGCTTTGTCTCTCTTTTTTTTTTTTTTCCTTTTTAAATATATTCAGCATGGAGTCCAGCAAGTGAGATTCTGTTCTGAATTGAATTTCATCCTTAATGAGATTAAAAAAAAATCTCTTCTGCTCTTCATAACAGAGACCTTGAGAGTTTCTATTACAGAGTGAAAACTTTTTACTCTTTTCATGTTTCCTAATAACAGCTTCACTCATATTCTGAATTTTCATGTGATCAGTTATGGCCACGACTTGGGCATCAAAGACGGATGGGAAAGGAAAGGCCACGTGCTGTCTCCTGGCACGTCCCGGGTGGGCTTCCCGAGGACCCGAGTCTTCTAGGTCACACAAAAGACACCTACATGCTGCTAGCTGGGGTGGCCCATGGGATGGGAGACATGAGGGCCACGGGACAGACGTCCCTTTATCCAGAGGGCAGCCAACCTTGGCCAGGCTGCTTTACAATCCAGATCTTCCTTGGGCCAAGAGTGTGGCTGGGCAGAAGCATGACTGCCCAGCATGCGAGAAGCCCGGGATCCCACTCCTGGCACTGCTGGAACAATTCGCTGAATCATCCCAAGGAAGCGAAAACCCACTGACACAGGTGAGTTGGGGGGGAGTGGGGTGGAACCTGCCAGGAATGTGGGGAGGTCAATTCGCACCACCTGAATGAACTGCGACGATGGCTTTTGCCCTTTAAACTTTCACTTCTGTTAAGGACCAAGAATTAGCTGCCTGGCCATTCCTTGAAGTCCATACCCTCAAGAAAGCATACTTGCTTCCACGCGACAGCACCTGTGACACCCACGCTTGCTGGAGCTCCTGCGTGGTGTAGATCTGCAGAAGAGCCGTTCGCTGAGTGGGCGGAAGGCAGGGGTGATGCAGTGCCCACGCGAGGAGTGGGATGTCGCCGCTGTGCGGGCCGTGGTAGGCGTTCAGCTACGCAATCATTTGCTACGTCCCTCAGCTGGTTAATACACGCAGGCTGATCATTTACTCAGCATTATGCTTAATCATTTAGTTTCACAAGTTTTCAGATCTTTTAATCATCCTAATATTCTCATTGCAACGTATTACTAAGCTGTTAGTTCAATTCAATTAAGAGGCGTTATCTGAAGGTGATTTACTCTATGGAGCCGTTAAGTGGGTACCCCAGATATGTTTGCAGCGTACAGGAATCATAACTCTTCCGGTTTTATTAGTCTGCAAATGAGCATGCTGCGCTAGCACTACAGGCAAAACTGTGAGCGGCACCCAGTGGGATCTGGGGGCAGCTGCAGGTCTGTGGCCGGCTCTCACAGTGTCATACGGAGGTTCAGAGAAGAACATGAAGACTCAGACCTTCTGGGAGGAGTTGTGAGTCCCAGGGATCCCTGCAGGTCCAGTTTCACTTTGTCATCCTGGTGGGATTGGCCCCACCTTGCAATTCCCACCTCGGTTTCTCTCTTCTCCAGAGCCGCACTACCCCTGGAAACATGACGCAGGCCACATATCTAATTTACATTTGCTACAAGCTACAGGAAATGGTAAAAAGAAAGAGGTGATGCCAATTTTAATAGTCTTACTCAGTATAGTGCAGGGTTATTGTCTTGACATGTAATCAGTAGAGAAGCTAATGAAATAATTTACTGACTTTCCACGCAAGGCTTCAAGGTCTGGTTCGTGTTTTATGTATTTGTGGCATACCGTCCTGTAGTCCGCCTGCATACCAGGTGGCTGGTGGCCACGCAAAGTGGGTGGCTCCAAACTACCGACACATGGGTTTGGGATGATGGGACGGGCCTGAGCTCTAGAATCTGACTGTCACATGGGAGGCCTGAGGGCCTGCACAATCAGGTGTGGCTCACCTGGGTCTGGATCACCTGACTGAGAAGGAGCAGCTTGGGGTCTGGGCCACCTTGGGACATCTGCTGACCACAGAGGCTGGTGGCCTTGCTCTCAGAGGAGCTAGGACAGGGGTGCTGGATGGGGCCACCAGCTATGACTGACCTCTGATTCTCCTCTTGCTGTGAGGATGCAGGCCGAGGACAGGCTGGCTGGCAGAACTAAGCTGTAGGTGTGTTGTGGGCCACATGTCCCTATCCACAGGCTTTTGTGTAGCCAACAGGAAGTAGCCAGCTGTGGGCACAGAAGAAAGACCTACCGCCCTTAGGGAGTGAAGCAGTCCATGCTGAGGATACTTAGGATCTCAGTGCCTATACTCTGAGGCCTAAGTGTTCATTTTTCTTTGGCAAACTCCTCACTACAGCCAGGGGCTTATGGAGTTGTTTGTGGACATGTGCTCAGGCAGGCGAGGGTGCCTCTGAGTCCAGAGAGAGCTGCCGAGGGCAGCTTCCATTTAACTCCTTGGGTCTGTCCCCTGCCCATCTCCAGCCATCCAGCCTTGAGGAGTCAGGGACAAATAAAGAGACCTTGAGAAATCTTAATGCCTTTCTTTGCTCCTGCAGAATGCTGCGGTTATTAATATCTCACTCTTGAAAAAAGGGCTATCTGTGCTGTTTTGTAAGAGAATAGCAATAAAAAAGGAAATTAAATTAGCAACTCTGTATGAGCTTCTAATCCATTAAGGTGTCTTCAACTCCATAACCTGCTACCTTAAACTCCAGCTTAAATGGTTTCAAGAAAAATAGCAGCATTTCGCCTGGCCCCATTTTGCACCAGTTATGATAAAAGTGATTGAATGTGAGCCTAAAAGACTCGGGGCAGAGTCCGGGGGGTTGGGACAGGGGGATCTGCCTGCTCAGTCTGCTCTCACGACCCCTCATGCCAATCCTTCCCCCAGTATCCCATGCCACACACCGGCTCCAAGAATCAGTCAAATACAATTACACACACGAGGTGGCCTTTCCAACCCTGATTAAATAACAGGAAGATAGAAATGTCTTCAGCAAAAAACATCACAAAGAGAATGCATTTACTAATAAGGACGTAGAGCCGCCAACAGCCGCTAACCATTATTATTATTATTTTTACTTATTTTTTCATTTATGTATTTGGCATAGGGTTTCATTACACAGCTCAGACTCGTCGTAATCCTCCTGTGTTCAGCCCTGGGATTACAGGTGTGCACCAGCATACCCGGACACTGTGCCATCTCAGCGCACCCCAAGAGGTGAGGCTGGCATGGCTTGCAGACTGGGGATCAAACCCTGGTTCCTGAGCTTGCCAGAGCAGGCGCTTAGTCTGCTAAGCTATCTGACCGGCTCTGCTACCCATTGCTGAGTGCCTGGTACGGTGTACCAGACTCTGTGTCATGTATAGGAGCTGCTACATCATTTGCAGGGTCCAGAACAATATGAAAACGCACAGCCCCTTGTTTAAAATACTACTGGGAGTTTCACACAATGGCAGCAGCATGTGGCTGCAGCGTGGGGTTCTGCTGAGTGCCCCGGTTGCCTGCCTGACCATCTGTGTGACTCTGCACGAGTCTTATGATGGCTTGTGTTGGACAAGTGAGAATACTGAGACTCAGAGAATCGAGGAGCTTGGGAAAATGAGGGTGTGAATGCAGAAGAGGGGGTGGGAGGGGGGAGCCAACCCCCCCAACACGGCCAAGTGGCAGAAGATGCCAGACACCTGCAGCTGGCTTCCCAGAGTCATGCTGTGAGCGCCGAATTAGTATCGGGAAAATAATACCATGTGTCCCATTAAATTAATGTTGTTAATTTGAAGTTTATTGGTTTTGCAGTTTGTTTTTATCTCATTTATAAATTTGCTTTAGCTTTACGGTTGCAAAAGTGCTCCATGCAGAAGGCACGTATACCTCATTTTATGTTTGTACATATTTAACTAACATTATCCTAAACATAATTTAAGTCAACAGAAGCTGCATTTCCCCTTTAAGTGGGGTCTACACCTGACTCCAGGAGGATGCACATTTCCCATGAGGTAAGAGCTACAGGGGTGCACAGAGTGCTGCCCCCACGTCCTGCTGCTGGGGACCTGGTAGGGAGGTTGGGGTGGGGGACATGAGGGGCGGGGCAGCCGGGTGGCCTCTCCGAGCAGGTGGCTAGGAGGGGCAGGGGCTGGAATGTCTACTTGGGCTGGTGTCTCTGTGTCCCTTTGCCTCAGCGGAGGCGCTCTTAGCTCTAGGATACAACTCCCAGAGACCAGCCCTGGCCCAAAGGCAGTGGAACTGCCAAGGGTTCCAAGCTGTGGAGAGGAGACAGCTGTAGCCCTTCAAGGCCATGTCCCCTGCTGATCCTGAACAGGTGCCCAGGATCAACGGCCATCACCCTCCAAACCCTCATGGCCATGTCCCTTCTTATAGCAGAAGCTTGTTTACAAGCAGAACAATTATCTTGCTATTCTATGCATTCTCTTGATGGCAACCGGGCACCAAGTGTATTTCCCATGGAAATGCATAGCAGAGACTTGAGGAAGAGCATTCAAGGAGCATTGCTTATAGTTTCCCCACTCTGGAAGCCACCCACGTGTTGTAACTGCGGCATGTCCTTGAGTGGAGCATTATCACCGGAGGAAGAGACAGAGCTCTGCAACAGAAGAACTCGCAATAGATGCCTCTCACAGGCAGCTTGGAGCAACAGCCGGGCACTAAAGGGCCACACTGAATGGTTCCACTCCCCAAAGCACAATTACTCTGGTACTGGAAAGGTGGGAAAACACCATGTGTGGGGGAGGAGGGCGGCTTGAGCAGGGGGGCAGGTGGGAGGGGGGAGGGATGGGGTGCTGCCGACCTCCTGGATCCCAAGCTGTGCACCTCGCTGTGTGCTGCACTTTTATTCATTAGAAAGCACGACTGTGGTGTTGTCCAATGAAACAAGTGCTAGACAGCCAGTAAGATGCCTAACAAGAGCAAAATATCTGGCCAGTCCCTGCCAGTTCTTGTCTACCTTCCTGGGGCCTGGGCTGTCCCATGGGTCAACCCCAGTGCTCTTGGTCAAGCAGCCCCATGAAGAGACTGGCTCTGGGAGGTGCCGGTGACCCTGGATCCCCCTGCCCATCACTCTCATTTAAGAGAGAATCCCCGATCCAAGCACACTTAGGGCTGGTGTGCAGATGCCGGGGGACAGGGCCCGGTCACTGTCTGCCATCCCCGTGACCAGAGCTGTGAATCCTCTGAGCGCGGTCCCAGCCCGGACTACGGCCTTACCTTTGCACCTGCGCTCGTGCGGGAGAGATGCCCTCTCCCTGCCTCCTTTGTCTTCTCGGCTCTCAGATCATAGCTAACACTCGGGCCCAGCAGCCTGGGAAGGAGCAGTGAGCTGACCCAGTATGGTGTCAGCAATGCCTCCTGGGGGGGACGCAGGGATGTGGGTGTCGTGCTGAGGTCACTGGACACAGGAGTGGTCAGAGATGGGAATGCCGGTGCTGGCCCTGGTAGGGCGAAGACAGGACACACGGCAGGCATCCTGCCTCAGTCCCCTCAGGGTCACCCGCCATCTGCGGGGCCTATGCTGGAAGGAATAATATTCTTCCCCCACTCACATCCACTGGGGTCTCAGCATGGGAACTTACTTGAACAAAGGATCTTTGTAAATGTGCTTACATCAGGATCTCAAGATAAGATTATCTTGGCTTGCGGGTGGGCCCTACATCCAATGATAAGTGTCCTAATAAGAGGAAAAAGGGACCCAGAGAGAATACAAAGGACTGGGTGAAGACAGAGGCAGAGACGGGGTTGCTACGGCTATGCAGGCCCAGGGTCCTTGGGGCTATGGAAGCTGGCTGGAAGGTTCTGCTCATGGAGCTTTAGGAGGGAGCACCCTGACACCATCCTGAATTTGGACTTCTGCCTGCTGGAGCATAGTGTCCAAGCCACCTGGAGCTAAGTTGTTACAGCCATGGTAGGAAGCTCAGTCAGGGCCCTTTATGGAGCTCAGGGGACAGAATCAACCCACAGCACCTTCCAGGCTTATAGGGGGCCACTCAATGGAACCACGGCCCACCATGTTAGGGCCTTGAGCCTACAGAGATCACATACAAGCTGGTTTAGGTGGAGGTGGGTCAGGGAGGCCAAGCAGCAGGGAGACCTTGAGATCTCTGGCCATGGGCTAGGTCCAGCTCATCCTGTCCAGTATCCCTAGCTGGAGCCTAGCACCCTTAGCTGGAGCTCAGCACCCCTAGCTGGAGCCCAGTGCCCCTAGCTGGAGCCCAACGCCCCTGGCTGGAGCCTAGTGTCCCTAGCTGGAGTCCAGCACCCCTAGCTGGAACCCAGCACCTGGAGCTGGAGTCTAACACTCATAACTGGAGCCTAACATCCCTAGATGTAGACCAGCACCCCTAGCTGGGGCCCAATGCCCCTAGCTAGAGTCCAGTAACCCTAGCTGGGGCCCAACTATTGGTACTCATGAACTGAATTACTGCCAGCCATAGGAGGCCCTTACCACTTGGGAGGTGGACTGGGTCAGCTGGGTACAAACAAGCCAGAAAGCCACTTTTCAGCTGCTTGAAAGCCACGCCTGATGTGGCAGTCCTGATTGCCCAGCCCCAAGGAGGACTCCAAGACGCTGCCCACCAGTCAGAAAGTTTTCCAAGGCCAGGGACCATGGCTTCTTGGTCTGCTCTTGGTGTTTCCCCAAGGCCCAGCACACTCTGGCGGCCCACAGCCCCGCTATGGAGCGAAACCACCCCAGAGCCCCAGGGAGGCCGCCTATAGCTCCTTTCACCCCACGTCCCAGCCTCACTGATGTGCCTTCAGTCCTGGGTTGCAGCCAGCTGCTTGTCCCTCCAGGGCTCTCTGGTCTCCTCTCTTCCATTACAGAGGGTGGCACCCTTAAGCCCAATCTCCACTGCTTCTCAGTATCTTTCCTCCAAAGACTTTAAGTGCGGAGTGCGAAAACCACATCAGGCCTTGCTCCAGATCAAATTCCAGGTGGCCAGGCTGGACAAGTGCGTGGTGGTGGGCAGGGATCCCGGGCCTGGGACCCTGCCCCGAGGGATGTCTGGG
The DNA here is from genome assembly GCA_004027025.1 of Myocastor coypus. NCBI lineage: Eukaryota > Metazoa > Chordata > Mammalia > Rodentia > Myocastoridae > Myocastor > Myocastor coypus. The sequence goes on from PVJA010009741.1 coordinate 18,080, forward strand.
TGGCGGAGTTTCCTGCATGGCACCTCTTCCACCAGCCCTGCTTCCTGGGCACCTCGAGTCCATAGCTCTCTCTGTGGCTGAGATTCTGGGCCTGGCGTGACCTGAATTAATGGCCCAGAGCATAATAAAATGGTCACTGAGCCAGGGACCTACAGAGTGACTGTTCTAGCTACCTGACAGTTGTCTAGAATTTTTCTAGGAAAATACCTCCCAAGTAAGTGTGATGTAGGAGGCAAAACTTCTTTTTTTATGTATTTGATTGTTACAGGGTCTCACTACGGAGCACGGACTTGTGATCTGCCTCCTTGCAGCCTCCCTAGCACTAGGACCACGCCCAGACTCAGCTCAGCTAGTCCTGGGGTGGGGCTGGTATGGCACGTGCTGCCAGGAATTGAACCACTGTTCCTGTGTTTGCCTAAGCTTTCCTAAGCAGGTGCTTTAGTCTACTGAGCTGTTTCTCTGGCCCAGGAGGCAAATTCTGCAGCAGTCAAACTGGATGCTCCTTGAGCTCCCTGCCTTGGCCCTGCTGGGCATGTCCCATGCGTTATCCTGGCACCCTCTGAACAACAGCCCAGAGTAGGCACTATGGTGGCTCCCACTGTGCAGGTGGAAGGTGAGAGGAGGCTTGGCAGGACCCCTGCACCGAGCGCCCTCCAGGCCACTGCAATCCGGTGGCAGGGCTCTCCCGAGGTTGGGGCTGCATAACTAGAACACGAACATGAAAGCGGAGCAGAACCAGAGGACTGGAGACAGAAGGGGATTGGCCGGGGAGGAGTTATCTTGCAAGCTATCAGTTAAGGGTCTGCCCTGGGCAGGGCCCCCTGTCCTGGCACTCAGCTTTGCCTTTTCTCGAGATGAGTCTGAGGGGCAATAGCTGCTCCTGTAAGTAGAAGTAGGTCTTTTCCCTGGGGTGGCAGACACCCTGACTTTATGTACAGAGGGCTGGTGATGCCCAGGGTTCCCCATAGAGACCTGAGTTGCTTTGCTCATGGGTAACCAGGGGTCAGATGGACACCTCACCTGGGCTCAGTCTCCTTGGGCTCAGGCCCTGGCACCTTGCTCTAAGCCTCTGTGCCTAGAGTTCCTGCTCCATAGGGCCTGTCCCACCTGATCTTGTCACTGCAAGGAGCAAGTAGACCATGCACCAGGAGGACAGTCTTCTCTAAACAAACCCCTAGGTCCCGCACAGCTCTCCTGGCAGCCTTCCTTTCACGCAGGGCCCTGGGAGCAGCAGGGCAGGACTGAGCACAGGCTATGCAGGCGCCTGGCTCTCCCCGCGGAAGGTGCTGGAGGATGCTCTCAGAAACCTCGCCTGCAGAGTTTGGCCTCTTCTGAAAGAGAAAGCCTTTGACACTTGTCAGGTTCTGAGAAATAATTGGGCAGCAGCGGGGTGGGGAATGCCTGTGCGCACCACGCTGGGCCTGGCTGGAGGCGGCACACTCCCTGAGCCAAGGGAGCCTTGCCTTCTCACCAGGCCACTGCTGCTGCCAGCCACTGCGGTCAGGGGCACTGCAGGAGGCTGGAGGAGATGTGTGACAGGAGCCCTCCTGGGGCCTCTGGGTCCAACCCTGGGTGGGGGATGGGAGGTGTGAGGCGCTCTCCAAGGTGCTAACAAACCCTGCTGGGCCTGGAGGGCCTGGTGTGCAGGAGCTGGCCGGGGGCCATGCAGGGCGTGCATGGCGACTGGGCTCTGTCTGGGAAGCATGTGTTGCTTGGAGCATGACGAAGTCAACGGAAGAGGTCCTTGGGACACAGAGCTTGTGAAAATAGCATTGCAAGGCCCAGATGCTAGCCACAGGCTGCCCTTCTGCTTTTAGTTTTTACTAGTACATGTGTGCACTAGGTAGTGTTTGCACCCCTTGTGTGGAACCAGGGCCTGTGAGTACACATCGTCATCCTAGTCCCATCCGCTCCTTCCCTCCCGTCTCCTGATCCCCCTCCCTTTGAGAACTACCTATTTCCCCACTTCCCATAACGTTTTATTTGTCCTTTATTCTCGCTCACGTCAGACACCTGGCAGTCTTCCTCCCACGCAGGGCCCTGGGAGCAGCAGACCCTGGTGTTGCCCAGGGCAGGACGGAGCACAGGCTATGCAGGCGCCTGGCTCTCCCCGCGGAAGGTGCTGGAGGCTGCTCTCAGAAACCTTGCCTGCAGAGTTTGGGTGGGTGGGGGGTGACAGACTCCAGTATTGTGTGGGGCTGGGCCAGGAGCAGGGGACAGGCACATGGAGGGTGAGTTATGATCCGCACGCAAGAGGGGCTGGCCTTGTCCCTCCCTGATGTATCCCTGCCCCTGGAGGCTCCTGTGTGTATCTGGAGCCTTAAGGGTGTCCCAAGGAGTGCCTCTGCCCAGGCGCCCACGCAGGTCAGACTGCTGCTAATCAAAGCGCTGCTTCCTGTAGTGAGACGGAGCCACGTCACCAGAAACACTATCCTGCCACTGAGAGTGACATTTGTCTTTCCTGATCCTAAGACACGGGTCCTCCACAGGAAGCAGGGTGGGCAGGAAGATCCCAGGCAGCTGGTGGCGGGGAGAGGAGTTGCCTCCTCTTATGTAAAGTGGACATCATGTTAGGGTCATATTCACAGGCATTCTGTGGATTTCCTATGTGAGAAGCGTTCACACTGTGCCAGGTGCCTGGCGCACATTAGCTTCATTATCAGAGAGCAGTGGTGGACAGGAACTCGGGGGGCCTCCTAGGCTGCCAAGTTCAAGCTTGCGGAAACAACTGCAATACAGTTTAGTTTTTCTGCTGAAGGGGTTTTGCTTCCATAGGGTGCATTTCAGATGCACATCCACACGCTAGGAGCTAATCGTCTCTTCGTTCTTGACAAAAACTTTCCTCACCCACAGCCCGTGGTTGAAAAGGGCTTAGAAATATCAGCTCCTTGCCGGGTGTGGTGGCTCACGCCTGTAATCCTAGCACTTGGGAGGCTGAGGCAGGAGGATTGGTGCGAGTTCGAGACCAGCCTGGGCTACAAAAGTGAGCTCAAGGTCAGCCTGAACTGCATAGCAAGACCCTGTCTCAAAAAGACAAAAAAGACAAAAAAAAAGAAATATCAGCTCCCAAGCCACGCAGCTACTCTGCAGCCTCTTGGGGGAGTCAGCTGTAAGACACTGAATTAGGGACCCCCATGAGGATCCAAAGGGAGGGGACACAGCTGGCTTATCCATGCTGGCCTGGAGTGGACTCTAATGACAGGCAGACCTTCCTGGTAGCTTTGTGGAAACAATTTCGCTTCTCTTTGTTTTTATTGGAAGTGCCTGTGAGCATCTGGAAGTTATAAAACATGCTAATCACCTGGATGCTGTCCTCAAGCCACATTCCTGCTGGGCTGGAAGGGAGCAATTTTAATCCCACAAAAGGAAAACCTCATTTGAGAAGTATTGATTTTAAATATCCTCCCATTTCTTTCACTTACAAATAGCCCTGGGCTCTAGGCAGCGCCTGCATTGCCAGGCTGCACGGGCACTCCCGTAGCTCCACCTTCACCCAGCCCAGTGCCTGTGGCAGCCCCTCAGGCAGCTGCTTCCCCGAGGCCGTGCACACAGCTGCTGGGAGTTTGAGTGCATGGGTGTCAGGCCACCACACTGCCCAAGGCCTTCATGCTATGGGCACTGCTGTCCACCCATGCTCTGGATTCTAGTCTCCTGGTTTCTGCCCTTGGGGTCTTCAGTCACTCTCCCTCCTGCTATTTGTTCCAAATCCTTCTAGATGCCACTGTAGTGCCAAACACAACTTCCTCCAAGGGACCTTCTAGAACGGCTGTGACCCCCAGGCTCCTTGTCCCCCTCTGCCCTCCCTGCCTCCAGCAATCAGAGCTGTGTGGTTAAGGGTGCTTCCAGGTGCTCTGGGCACTTGTGTTGGCACAGCCGGGAGAACTGCGTCACCTGTCCCAGGGCCTGTCCAGAGCTGCCCAGGCTGAGTTCCTGCCGGTCCCCGTATTAAGCTGTGTGACGCCTGTTGCAGCTCATCTGGAAGCAGAATTGTGTCCCAAGAGTCCACAAAACCAAGCTCATGACCTGCCCAGCACGGGCAGCTATAGCCCACCACAGTCCAGGACACTGAGCCCCACAGCAAAAAACTCAAGACATGGTCCCCAGCTTTCCGGGCCTCACTTCCAGAGCAGCTGACTGCCCAAGGCCACCCACCCCTGTGGCTGCCCAATCAGGACAGTGGGACAGCGCTGAACAGGACACATGGCACAAAGGCCCCTTATGTTCTCTTTGAAACCTGCTCGTGAACCCCCAGGAGTGCACTGCCTGATTTGCCTCCAAAGACCAGCACCCCGGGCAGTGATCCTGTGCTGTCCCCTGTCCCTGCAGCCTGGGCTCAGGGCTGTCTGAGGCCCTCTGTGTGGTGCAGGAGCAAGGGTACCTCTGTGGCCTTGGCCTCCCTGCCACCCCAGGAGCTGCAATAGCAGTGGAGACCTCAGAGGTCGCAAGGCCCAGAGATAGGCTCCCAGGCTGGCCACGGAGGACCGGCTCCCCAGCCCCGGGCTCTCAGAGCCCAATGAAGGCACGCTCTCGAGCCCCGAGCTGGCCTAAGCGTTCCTCTCCTCTGCAGCTCCCTCTCACCTTGAGGCAAGGCTCTGCTCCTCAATGGCAGCCTCAGTCCACACCGTGTTTGCTCACTGAGGCCCAGTGCAGGCCCACCTTCCTCCATGTATCCCACCTGACTTTCCTGCTATCTCCGCAGCACCTGTCATCCTACACCAGGGACTGGACAGGTCTCTGCTCGAGCACTGGTGTCGAAGGAGGAAGCCATGACGGCTGCCAGGCTTTCAGAACCACCTCCAGCCCTGCTGCCTGGTAATGTGACCTGATAGTGCCACGTCCCGGAAGTGGGTGGAGAGATTTATTTCACCTGGCATAGCCCAATGCACAGTTATTTATTTTGACTCTCTGTGGCTGTCAAGTCACTTGAGGAGAAACAGAAATGGAGCAATGGATTCTGAAACAAAGAATTTTGTCTCAATTCCATTTGTATTCAAATGGGCGAAGGACATGCCAGCACCTTCCCATTTATGCTGGGAGAAGTGCCTTAGTGTGTAGGGGCTGTCCATAGCCCTCTGCCCAGAGACAGTGGCCGTGATGATGGACGAGGCTTCAGAGCAAGCCTCCAGCAGCCCATCTGCTAGGCAGCCATGCAGGCGCACCCCTGGGAGAGACCCCATGGTCCCCTCTGCTGTGTGCACCCCTGTGCAAAGGCAGCCCAGTGAGGAATGATCAGGCATCATAGCAGGGACCAGGAAGAGGAGAGAGAATAAGCAAGACGCGGTTCTGTCTCCACACATGTTGGGCGGGGGCTGGTGACACTGCCGGCTGCTCTTAACCAGTGGAGGCGTAGGGTTTGACAGTCAGCGCCAGCCTCCCCTGAGCTCCAGCCTCCCCTGAGCTCCAGCCTCCCCTGAGCTCCCGGCCTCTAGGTCTTCGGCAGCCCCAGCCTGACCTCACCCTTCTGCCCCCGGCATGGGCCCTTGGGGGTGTGGAGTGGCTGCAGCCCCACCCCCACCCCCTGTGTGGCCCTGAGACCAGCCTCACCATGTCTTTCCTTCAGGTCAGTGGCCCTGTTTCCCGGCCCTGAGGCAGGAGTTCCTGTCATCTACCTCTGTGGGACACACTTCCTGCAGGGCTGGAGATCTTGATCCAGATAATGGAAGCCCCGGGCTCTGGCTCTAGGCCTCTGAGGTGTGGGTTCCCTGGCTTGGGGCAAAGCAGGTTTCATGGGGGCAGGAGGGAAGGGAGGACGCACAAGTGGCTCTGAGAAGCCTTGCCCTCAGCTCAGTGGCTGTCGCAGCATGTGGTGACGCAGGCAGAAGGACACGCAGGTGCTGCCAGCTCCAGAATCCTGCCTCTTTTCCGCCATCTCTTGCCCACACCTCGGAAAGCCATCTCTGGCTGTCCTTCATGGGAGCTCTCTTCCAGGGGGCTTGCCCGGAGCACCAGGCACTGAGCCCTTGGCTGGCTGTGGACTACAGCTGAGCCTCAAGTGCCCTCTCAGAAACAATCTGGTCACAGGCACTGAGCTAAGGGAGAGGAGACAATGTCAGTGAGGCAGACATAGGAGTGGGTGGTCAGCGACTCAGGTGGGGCCCAGGGGATACCTGGAGCCTGCTGAAGACCTGGATCAGGGGGAGAAACACTCCAGTTTTTCCCTAGTCAGCTGCAGGGAACATAGTCTTGCCCAGGGTTGGCTCGCTGTGCTGGCTGCTTCTCGCTGTGTCAGTAGCTGTGACAGAGACCATGTGACCTGCAAGGCCTAAAATCTTGGCCCTCTCCAGAGAAAGTATAAGGGGCTAGTGAGGGGGAGAGGGTGGGTCAAGCTACGGGGTGGTGAATGAGCGTCTCTGGGGAGGGTGTCCCCGGCTATGTGAACGACATAGGCCACGAGGACCACATGGGCTGGCCTTCCTCATCTGCATAGCAAAGGGGAGGCGGACAGGGAAGGGCTGAGCCCCAGAGGGGAGAGCCAGGAGTTGGGTGACAGCATGTGGCTGAGGAGAGATGGCTCTTTCAAGCTGCTTGACTATTCCACAGAGAGTGGGCCACAGTGGGATACGGTGCCAACCCACGAGCCCTCTAGTTTTCAGAGCTAAGCCTTGAATCCTCCAAAATCCCTGCACCTCTTCCTCTGCTCAGGCGAATTATCCAGCCAATCTCATAGACTTGTTCGGCGGTATTGGTGGTACCGGCGGTACTGGGAATTGAACTTGGGACCTTGCACTTGCCAGACAGGCACTTATGCCACTGAGCTATCTCCCTGGCCCCTTAGTCCTCCAATTCTTATCCTGCCTCTTAGCCCCTCTTCAGCCTAGAGCCAGAAGCAAGTCTACTTTCTCGAGGCTCTGCCATGTGGCTGCTCTGCCCTGTGGCTTCTATGCTTCTTCTGGGCTCTCTGGTGGGATACAAGAGCAGGGACTGCAGTGTCCTCCCAGCCCCTGTCCTGCCTTGGGGCCTCCTGGCATGCAGGCCTGGCACTGGCACTTTGGGACCTGCCCAGCACAGCCTGAGACCTGTGGCTGCTGTGGGCAGGCCCAAGGCAGCCCCCAGCATCCCAGGCACAGGATCAGATTTATCCCAGGGGCACCACAGCCAGCCCATGGCCAGCCTGCGAATACAGTAGAAAGAGAGCGTGAAGTGAAGTAGCAGACTCCCCGCACGTGCCTCTCACGCTCCCGAAATGAGACGGCTCCTATTAACAAAACACCTTCATTTTCAGAGAACCTGTGTTCACAGCTTGCTCGGGAGAGCCTGCCCCTGCAAGTTATGATTTATATTTTATTACAAGGTGAAAAGAGACAAAAAATCTTCATGGGGGGGGGGGGAAGCCCACTGGCTCTTCACAGCAACTCCCGGGGTGTTTGATTTAAAGGGACATTGTCATCTTTAATGTTTTCATCCAGAGGAATTAGAGAGTGCCAGCACGGTAATTTAGAAGCTCCTGATTTAGGGGCAGACTCTGTGGTCTGGCCTCACTGTATTTCCCTTTTTTATGGTTCCAGAGAGTATTTTCTGAAAGATAATAATGTTGGGTGATATTTCTCCTTTGTCATACGGCGGCCTGAGAAGAAAATTAAAGTAGGTCCTTTCCTGCCCCTTCTCCGAGGCCAGGCTGTCCACTGCGAGGGAGAACCGTCATGGGGCCACTCCGGCCATGTCCTCTTCTCCAGGTGCGACACTGCCTCCTGGTGGCCATCTTTCCTAGCTGGGGACCTCCGAGGTGACCTTTTTTTTTTTACTGCTGTGCGCCCTGTTCCACCCAGCCAATGGTTATAGATGCTTCCCACGCACATCTTGCTGGTGTCTACTACATCGGCGCCCGCTCAGGATTCTGGGGTCTGCCACGTCCTCTGCCCTGCTCAGACCCCTGTCCACCTGCTTCCTCGGGTCAGCTGATAGCCCAGGCTCTGGGGCCTGGATCTGTGAGCAGGACGCGGCGTGTTCACGGCCTCCGGCGCCACTCAGCCCCCTGCGGAGTCGACTGTGGACTTCCTGTGCACTCTGGCCAAGGGAATGTGTCTGGAGTCCTGCGCATACATGCTCACAGGACCCGGAAACCTACCACCTCTTTTACCCTCTCCGTCCATTTACATACTACTGGTCAGATGAAGAAATCTGAGGTCCAGGTTCCTACACCATGGTGGGACGGGCTGGACACCGGCCCTGAACTCCTGAGGGAATGAAGAATACCCCTGTGCCGTGTGGCGCCCCAAGAGGCCAGGGCTGTCTGTGTCTGCGCTCAGCTCCCTGGCTCCCGCTGCTCTTGCTCTCATCCCCTCTTCTGGCATTCTCTCCTGCTTCTCCCTTGCCCACCTCCGCTCACCCCCTCAGAGATCGCCACCTACTTCACACTACAGACCTCAACGCTGTCCCCACGCCGAGGCCTTTGCTGTTCCCATCTGCAGCCCAGGCCTCGCCCTTGACTCACGCTCCCAGCGACCTGCCCCACCTTGCTATCCAGGCTCCTGATGACGTCCAAGGCATCAGCCAACCTCTTCAGTCCGTCCTTCAAGACACATCTACGACCTGACCGACCTCTTCTTCCTCCCACTGTGCTCACCACCTGGGCGGAGGCCGCTGCCATCTTTCCCCTGGGTTATCGATCGATTAGCCTGCTTCTACAGTGGCTCTGTAATTGTCTTTTTCTCAAAACAACAGTGAAGCGAGTCTTCTAAAACAGTCAGATCCCATCACTCTTTCACTCGAAGCCCGGCAGTGACTTTGTTCCATCTGGTGTGAATACAGCCCTGTGCTGGCCTCCAGAGCCCCGAGGGTGACAGACCTCAACGCTTCTACCCCAGCCTTTCAGACTGTCTTACCCCATGGCCAGGCACGCATCTTCCTCTGCCCCCTGCAGGGCCAGAGCCCTTTCATCTCAGCACTGGCTTTCCGTTGCTGCCCTGCTAGCCACCCTGCCTTCCTTCCCTGCGTATTCTTGAAAGCACCCCTCTCATCCTGACCCAGGGGCATCTGCTGTATATCTTCACTTTCCCCAGCCACGGGAATTCCATGAGCATAAGTGTCTTAGTTACTTTTTACTCCTTGCTGGGACAAATACCCAACACTCAGAATGAAGGAAAGAAAGGTTTATTAGCTCACAGTTACTGAGGGTTTCAGTCCACATTGGGCTGGCCCAAGGCTGAGTGGAACAGGGCAGAGAGCACCCAGTTCATGGCGTTGGAACAGCAACAAAATGGCGACGGAGGCAACCAACCAAACAGGGCAGCAGAGCAACAGCCAACAGCAACAGCTCGAGTCTGTCTCTCTGTCTCTCTGTCTCTCTTTATATTCCAATCAGGCTCTCTGCCTTAGGGTATCTACCCTAGGCCGCACCCATAATCCCAGCCCTACTCAGACCGATAATCCCATCAGTACTAAAACACATAATCCCAGTGACTCATGAGTCAAGTCTCAATCTATAGAAGTCCCCGCCCAATGCCTACATGAGGCTTTGGGGGGACAACTAGACATAAACCATAACAATGAGGAACTTGGAATTGAAACCTACTTAACCGCGATGGCCTAGGACAGCTGCTGGAATGGCTGGAAGCTGCTTCCAGTGGGTGGGGGTTGGGGTGGCACCATGCAGGCTCAGGCGTCCCTTCTGCAGGGGACACCGCTGAGGCCACGTGGCAGAGCTGCCTGATCCTGCTGCCCACATCAGGCTGCCCTCCAGACCCAGTCACTGCAGCCTTGATGGAAACCATTCCTAAGAGAGGCTGCCTGCTGGGGCCAAGAACATGGCTTTTCCCACCCAACAGAGCTGTCGAACCTAACTCTGCGTGAACATCTCACACCCTATGCGCATAGTCTCCAAGCATCTTGCAGACAGGTACTAGGTGGGTTTTCCAACATCCTTGGATGTCAGACGAAGAATCACTGCCTTGATTAAGGAAATAAACTGCTGTGTGTGCATGATTATATTGGGCACTCAGGCCTCAGGAGGTCAGGAGCAGTGTGCATGTCTGTCCCCTGGCCAACGCATGGACTCAGGCGGGTGGCCCTGCATTCACGTGGTGGGGCTCTGGAGGCACCAGCCTAGTTCCAAATCCTTGGTCTGTCGGCATCCAGTGGGGTGGCCATAGGCTAGGTTGGTGGTCAGCCCTGACCACCCATGGGGTTGCATTAAGAGATGCATAGAATGATGCGATTTCGAGGGCATCGACCTTCTCAGCGGGTCAGCCCATTATCAGCTCACAGCCAGTGGGCTACTAGGGGGCGGGGTCTCTTCGGAGGACATGGGTCCTGGGGCCGTGACCCAGGAGCCCCTGTGCAGTCCCCGCCAGCTCCTCTGCTTCCGGGCTGCCATGAGGCTAGCAGCTTTCTGCCCTGATGTCTCTGTCTTTGAGCTTGCTGACCATGGACTGAAACCATATGTCAGATCAAATCTCTTTTCCTTCAGACAGTTTATGTTAGGTGTTTTGCTTCCTGTGATAAGCAGCTGACCTATAATAGAGCAAGTTATTTAATCTTTCTGGGCTTTCTCTATAATGGGGATATCTGCTATGGTTGTCCTAGGGCAGTTACTAAATGAGAGGAGGTTACACTGGCTATCAGCAGAGGTTACAGGTTGTGACACACGTGATAGCATCGCAAGGGACCACAGCCTCTTGCTCCCTCATTCCTACACATGGATCCTGCGTATCTGCCCAGCTGCGAGTCCTTCACAGGTTCTGTGGGACAGACGGGACTCTATAAGCTGGAGGCTTCTGCTGGGCTGGGTGTTGGTGGTGCAAGCGGACAGCAGTGGACCGTCAGTCTTCCACTCCTCTCTAGAGAGCTCCTCTCCCCAGATGCTGGTACCTACAAGTCCAGTGTCTGCCAAAGACGAGGCACTAGGGGCCCTTGTGAAACAGGCTAGTGCCGGACAGGCATTATAGCTTAGTAGAAGAGAGCCGAGGCTTTGCAGCTGAACTCCTGGATCCCAGCCCTGTCCGGTGGCTCTCTGAGTCCAAGGCACAGGCAACTTAGTCATGAGCACTGTGCCCCTGAGCCTCATCTGTGGAAAGGGATAATGACAGCGCGTCCCTTGTAGATGGCTGTGAGGATTAATAAACTCACTCAGAATAGACCCGCATTGGCTACTAAGGCTGCGTTATCTCCTGCAATTACTTATGTGGCCTCCCAAGCACACTCTGCACCAAGCTGTGAGCCCTGCGACGCTGGCTCCAGGGTGGGAAGCCTCTGCTATGTGCCAGGCACTGTCCTGCTCACAGATGTCCTTCTCAGGTAGGCTTCCCACCGTGGGCCCTGAGCTGTTTGCTCAGCAGGGAGTTCATAGAGGGACAGGGCAGGCCTGCCATGTCACTGCCCCTTTCCCAGTGCCCAGCCCAGAACTTGTCTGGAGCGCATGCTAGGCGTGAGTGGACCCTGGGGGCAAAGGCTGCTCACTGGTTGCTGCAATTTGGGGAGTTTCCTTAAACTCACGGTGCCCGGAGCAGAGGCCCAAGAGCTTCCTTCTTTTCTGAGTTTTGGGACTTCCAAGACCATGGCTATTGCATCTGATCGCTTCCTCCAAAAAATGAAGCCATTTGACACTGGCTGGGGGTGGCTCAGGTCCCTCTTGGAGCTCCATGTCCTCTGTGGAGACCTGAGGGACAGCTGATGGACAAGCCACTCACCCTAGAAGCCCCTGGCCTCATAGAAGCCTTGCCTGAGGGTTAGGAGCAGGGACGAGCACCCAGAAAGCCATTCTGTACCCAAGGCGGGGTGCTGCTGGAGCCTGGGCCAGGGGACACTGTGGCTCTGGGAACCTCTCTGCTGCCCCAGGAGGACTCACCATGGCTCTGAGGATGCACTGCTGCCCCAGGAGGACTCGCTGTGGCTCTGAGGACCACTTCTGCACCCTGGGCAGCTTGGGAGGTGGCCCGTTTGCAGATATCACAGAGCCTGGGGAGGTATTCATTGCCTAACCCTTCTGAGACACTGGTCCTTAAAGCAGAGGCTTTGGGTACAGTCCAATCCAATGCAGCGCTTTTCTAGTCAAGATGCCTGGACACTGGGGCCTGTGTGCAGAGGGGCTGAGGCCTGCGGTCCAGCCGTCAGGGACCAGAAACTTGAGTGGGATCTGTGCCATTTACTCTAGGCAAAATCCGTAGCCCCTCCTGACTTCCAAGGGAGGTGGACACAGGAGTGTGTGGGCTCAGGCAGGGCCCACGTGGCCAGAAACCCCCGGTCCCTCTTTCTAGGGCCATTTAACCTGAGTTCCTCCCTCTTGCTTCAAACTACCACTGCCAGAGCTCTCAATCAGCAGCAGCCCCAGCTCCTGGGCTTTCCCCCTGCCCTCCCACGCGACACTTTCACGTTCTTCCCAGTGGCACTGGCTGGCAGGGAGGCAGGGAGGCTGCGCAGAGCGCAGCCATGAATATTGCAGAGCCACCAATCAGCCTTTGAAGGATGGAGAGCTGACTTCAGGGGACTGGGAGCCCTGCTTGGCCCAGGCCTTCACTGTAAATTTACAGCATGCAAGGAAGGCACTGTGGAAGCAGGCGCGAGGGCCTTCCGCTCCAGTTACAGCTGCCGACCGACCGCTGCAAAGCAGAGAGGCCGCCCTCCTTGAGCAGCTGCTGTGGGCGTTTCAACATCGCCCTTCCTGCCCTTCCCGCCTTGGGTCTTGAAAGGAGCACGCCCCTGGTGGACAGGAATGGGAAGTGGGGCTCTGTGTGCGGGCATGCAGCTGGGGGAAGACAGGACCCAGGACGGGTGGGCAGAACCCGTACGCTGCAGCTCTCAGGCAGCCACACCGCCTGCCAGGCAGCCGGGCGTGTCTGGGTGGAGCTACTGGCTACTGCTGAGGCCGCCTTTAGGGGGGCGGCCACCCTGCTCCTCTTGGAGCTCCGCACCGTCCTCACAGCTGCCCCTCTGTTGGTGACATCTGCATGCCCTGCTCCCCCAAGCCTGAGGTCTGCACTTTATCGGGAAGCTCTAGTCACAGGGCATTGCCTACCATCCACAGGCAAGGATTCTGCGCATGCCCACGCCAGACCCTCACGTCTCGGTGGTCCTTGGGGAAGACAGGAAGGCCTGCTCAGCCCTTCGGAGGATGGCTAGATCCAGGCTCACTCTGCTGCCCCAGGCTGGGACTGTGACGTGGGAGGTGTGCAGACCACACCTCCCCCAGGGAGATAGCCTGCTTATGTGTCCCTGAGGAACCTGCAGGTGGCGTGGCTGGAGCAGGCCCTTGCCATTTCCCCTGAATTACTTGTCCTCTACTTCTCTTAGGCCCCTGCCGCTCTCACTTGCTGGTCTGAATAGCCACTGGACCTAAATACTTCAATTTCCCATCTTGCCCGGGCAGCTTCCGGCATGCTCCTCTGAGGGCCAGCGTCCTTCACCAAGGTGCCTGTCAGGAAGTGACCTGCTGGCCCAGATGTGCAGGGCATGCCTAGCGGGCCCAGCTGTGGTGACCTTCGCCACTGCAGAGCTACCGACACAGCACCAGCAGAGCCCAAGCCCTGTTGCACAGAGGCTGGTTTTGAAGGAGGGGCCAGCATGAGGGCTGGCAAGGGCAACAAAGGGGTTCCTGGGGGTGCAGGCATGGGGGAGCTGAGAAGCCACCGACACGGGGTGGGTTTGGGCTCCAGAGGAAAGCGCCCTCCACAGGGGGCGTGGGACACCTCTGAGCAGCAGACCTGCTCCTGGGGCACCCTGAAGCTTGTCAGCTGGCCCTGGGTCCCTGGACAGCAATCCCCACTCCTCTTCCGGAGCCCCTGGGGCACAGGCACTTTGCCACCAGCAGGTGTTCGGCAGCACATGTAGGTGTGTAGCCCCTGGAGAGGACTTGCGTCCCCGAGCCCACACTCTGCCGTGCCCCCAGATTCACACGCTGTGGGCGGCAGTGGGGGAGAAGCGTGGGCTCCAGGGTGCTGGGCAGGGCAGGGGAGCAATGCCTAGAGCATTCCGTTGGCTGTCTGCTCTGGCAAGGGTGGAGCTAAGTCAGGCTCACAGCCTCCAGCTTTCCTGAGCTACGGTTTCCTCATCTCAGGGGTTCCTCCTAGGGGAGAGGCCTGCTACACCCTTGTGCCGCCTTGCCTGGGGAAGCGGGGTGAGCGAGGAAGGCCCTGGAAAACCTGGCAACTCATAGACAGGTGGGATCTAAGTGGGAGACTGGGAGCCCAGAATGAGAGGAAGCTGAGGGCCCACCTACTCCCTGTGGGGAGTGGGGGAGCAGGGCTGATTCCACCCCAGCTGAGTGACCCCATGAGACTGCGAACAGTTGTTCCGCCCCAAGCCCCTGTCTGAAGACCAAATATGCCATCGGGAGCCCCTGAGGCTCTGTGTGCCGCCTGGGCTCACCCCCAGGTGCCCATGCACTGCCCCAAGGGGATCTACACGGGCTTGGGGTGATGATCAGGGCTGCTCCTGAGGCACAGGAATCTTGGCTGCCTGAAAAATGCCTTTTTTTTGGCGATACCAGGGATTGAACTCAGGACCTTGCACTTGCCAGGCAAATGCTTATTCCACTGAGCTTTCCCATCTGTCCCCTGCCCGCAAAATGGAAACCCACTGCCAAGTACCCCATGCTAAGGGGTGACGGGGTCCGTTCATGGTGATGGTCACACCGGCCAGCAGCCCTCAGCTCACCACCATCCTCCTCCTTGCCAACGGCAGGAGGAAGGCGGACCCACAGGGAAGTCAGGCCAGAGGAGAACAAAGCCGTTGCCCTGCTGAGCCCGGCTGGTGGTCCAGCTACCTAAGCCATGTTCTGATCCCAGTCACAGCCCAGGCCCCCTGAGCCCAAGACTGACACCAGTTTTCACCCACAAAGCGCCCCCACCATGGCCCGGACATGGCTTAGGGCTCTGAGCTCGCGGCCCTCACCCAGTGCAGCTTCCCCCCAGTCAGATACCCGGCCCCCGTGGCCCGCTCTGAGGCTGTGCTTGCGGTGGCCTCTCTTCCTGCTTCTCCACAGCACAGCCAGCCAGAAAGACCACCTGCCCCCAGCCCCATGACCCTCTGACCGCAGCGGCCCTTCACACAGGGGAGGCAGAGGTGATCTGGGGCCAGGCAAATCACCACAGAGTCCACTCCAGTCTTGCTCTACCACTGGGACTTGGGCTCCCGATTGTCCAGGGAGGCCCTGGAAGGCATTTGGTACGGATTTGCCTATGCCGGGCTGCACAGGAAGCTAAGGGAGGGTGGGCAACTATGGTGGCTGTACAGCGTCGACCCGAGGAGCCTAGAAGCTGAAGCCAGTGACTCAGCATTCTCCATCCTGGGGTGTAGAGGACGTGTCCTTAGCGCTCTTGGATGTTGTCACTGTGTCCACTTGAGAGGTTTAAACATTCAGCTGAGTGACTCCTCAGCAGGGCCCAGCGATGCGCCTTGACCCATTGCCCCTGTGCAGCGCCCTCTGCCTTGGAGCCCGCCAATTATGGCCTGAAACCTCCACAAACTGTGAGCTCAATAAACCTGCCCACCTGCCCGCCCTCCCTCCCTCCCTCCCTTCCTCCCTTCCTTCCTTCCTTCCTTCCTTCCTTCCTTCCTTCCTTCCTTCCTTCCTGTTGGGCGTTTTGTCTCAGCAAGGAGAGAAAAGTAACCAAGACAGGCACCATGAGGTCAGGGTCGGGGAAAAGCAGTCTCTGAGGACCCAGTGAGTGAGTAGGGACAGAGGGGAGTCAGCCAGGCTGCGGGTTACGCAGCCCCCTCTGCTAGCCTGGCTCATGTGGAGCCATGGGCACCCAAGCCGGCGAGGGCCACGTGAGGGGAACAGGATGACCTGGGCTGGCCTTTCCTCTCCCTAGGCACTGCCATAATCACTCTGAAGCCTCTTTCATTGTACAACAGCAGCAGCAACCACCCCCCTCAGCAGACCACCGCGGTCTTCAACGCTTTCAGTGAGCACCTACTGCGTAGCAGCCTGGACATCCAGCAACAGGAAGCGCTCCGTTTCTCTGCCACGCTCTGCAGGCCTTGCCCTCCAGCTGGTGTGGGTGCCCAGGGTGGTACCAATCTTGCTTGACCTCAGGCAGTCTCTGCTCTCCTGCGCCCCTTTTGCCTCCTGCCCTGTCCCTTCTGTGGCTATCTTTGCCACGCTAGTCCTGGGCCTCTGCCTGTATATCAATACCCTCCACCCTCCCTTCCTCACCCCTCGGCCCGCAGGCTCTGCGCCTGCGGGGGGCACCTGCGGCCTCTGGGGCTGGACAAGTGTTGTAGGAGGGAAGATCCAGCAGGGGCTGCCAATGGCCGGGAAATCCGAGATGGTGCGCCGCCCATGCTCTGGGGCTTCCAGCTCCCCGTCACCGGCCACAGGCAGCCTGTGGGCTCTTGGGCATGCAGTACCTCTCTGTCCAGGGCTTGTGTGTCCTCAGAGTGTGGCTCTTCAGCCAGCTTCTACAGGGGCCACCTGCTGTTGGGACTTGGACGTCCCCAGCTCCAGGTGGGGCCCATAGGCCGCTCACCCAGCCAGTCACCATGTCCCCTTTGAGTGACGCTCCTCCCACATCTCCATGGCTGACTTCTGGGTGTACCACACCAGGAGGGACCGTCAGGTGGTGCTCGTAGGGTACTGTCACAGGGCCTGAGAAGTGACGGCTGGCCAGAAAGGCAAGAGCAACACAGGGGACAAGTGGCTGTACTCTAGGTGTGCTACCTGCGCCAATACAGCCCAGGGGAGAGTTCACCTGTCAGAGACACCACGAGGGGCCTTGCCCATGCCTCGCACTGTGTGGGCAGCACCGGCACATCCCAGCTGCCCACATGAAATGAGGGTGCTGCTGGCGGCCAGGGGGGCAGGAGCTGAGGCCCGGCCCTGAGTGCTTAGCTCTCCAGTCCTGGCTTGGAGCTTGCCTGGGCCACTCTGAGGTGTCTTCTGCTCGGCTCAGTCGCTCACACCCCCAGCCTTCCTGACACTCTGACTCAGGGCGGGCAAGCCGGGTGGCCTTCCCTGCATGGGTGCTCTCTGCAGTCCTCACAGAGGCTCTGCAGAAACACTGAGGTTTTCAGGGACAGCACTGTGCGGTCCTGGTGAGAAAGCTGATGTTTCAGTCGTTCTTATTCTGTGTCTCTGTAATGAGTTCTTTGTTGCCTCTGCAGCTGTTTTAGGGTATTCGCTCACACTCAGAGCACTTCTCTCCTAAGCAGAGTTTAGAGTCTGTCCGCTGTGCACTGAGTCAGCTGGGCCATGTGACACAGGGCGTGAGGCTGCCCTGCAGTCTGGTGACAGCGGCAGGAGAGGTGTCCAGCGACCCGCCTCCCCCTCCCTGAGCAGGAGGGCTTAAGAAAAATCACCAAAGCACCATATTTTAATGAGTTTTCTTGGCAATTTGTGTATAATAGGTTTTCAATAACAACCTGTAATTAGTTCATTTTCTACTATTCAATTGCTCTGTACTGAGGCCATTGACAGCTTCCAGCTGGGATCTTTAAAAATGGAAAGTGCTTGAAGATTCAGCTCTAGACAATGGGTAGGAAGTGCTAGGCTTCACAGTGCAGCTGCTAGCAGCATAGGCACACATGCGCGCGCACACCATCACTGGAGCTGGGAAGAGGCAGGCTGGCTTTGAAACTTCTGAGGGGTGAGGAACGGGAGGCGGAGGAAAAGGGGAGGAGGAGGGGAAGGAGCAACAGGAGGAGGAGGAGCGGGAGGAGGAGGAGGAAGAACGAGGCAGGGAGGGGCGAGGGAGGGGCGAGGCAGGGGCGAGGCCGGGGCGAGGCAGGGGCCGCATCTGTTCTGGCAGAATCCCGGCTCCCTTGCATAATGCCAGGCAGCAGTGCCCACATGGAGAGCTCCCTTCCCGCTACCCCATCTCTTCATTCACGCCTACGGGAGACTGCCAGGGGCAGCTGTGGCACAGCGGGACAGCACTGGGGCGTGCACACTTGTGGCCGTGACTCTGCCTTCATCTAGCAGCAGGCTGAGAGCTCGGGCACGCTGCGGGACACAGCCCCTAGCCTTTCTGCTTCCTACTGCGTCCCCAGAGGGCCGTGCCCTGCTCTCCCCTGAACATCAGTCCCCCTCCAGTGCCTGGGCCGGTGCATGGCACCCTGGGGCTCCAGCTCCTGGCAGAGTGGAGCGGCTGGATGGGGAGAGCCCTCCTCTGGCCCAAGCCTGGTGGATCTTCCCTGAGCCTGGCGTCCTGTCCAAGCAGGATGCCTCTAACCACTGCCCCGGGGGAGGCCTCCTCACTCAGCCCCTGGCCCCTCAGGGCCACACTAGGCCCCCACCTGTCTGCGGCACCTTTCTCCTTGCTGTTGGCTTGGGTGTCTCTAACCTGGTGGGGGGCCTCAGCTTGGATGCCCCTTTCTGTCCCATTCCCAGCAGAGTGGGTCCCCTCTGCCCCCAGCACACTCTGTCTCAGCTCCCGCCCTGCCAGTCTGCTTGTCTTTCAGTTGTCCGGCTGCTCGCCTGCCTGGATGGCAAGCCCCCTGCTGCCAGGTGCAGTGCGGCGCTGTGCTCTCACTGCTGGGCCTCTGGCTGGTGTCTGTGGTTCTGGGACTGTCAGCTGGCTAAGGGTTACCCCGTCTGGCTTTCCTTCTCCCGAGCTTTCTGTCTCTGATCCTCTGCGTGTGTGGGCTCTCCCTGTCCTGGCAGGCTCCTGGCCAGTGTGTGCCCACTCCCCACTGGGTGTCCCCTGCACTCGGCTGTTCTCTCCCATCTCAGAGAACCTGGGCACCTGCTGCCTCCAGGCTGGCCTCCTCCCGTGGCTGTCCTGTGCGACTCTGTGCCCAGGCGAGCCGGGCCTCTGGGCCTTTGCCCTTGGTGCCTTTGCACAAGAGCCTGCCTGCCACCTGGCCAGGACAGGGTGTGGGGCCTGGAGCCAGCAGGCCCCCTGCCATGGCTGAGGCTCACAGACTGTGTTGCTGGGTCCCTTTCTGTTTCTTTGTGACACAGCCTGAGGTAGGGAAAAGCTGGCCATGGGGGACCCAAATGGGACTGCGCCGGTGTGTTCAGGCTCCAGGAGCTGAGCTCAGAGGAAACCCAAACCCACACTCTATGCCCACGAATCATTTCCCAAGGGGTACAGGTTGGCACAGATGGCGAAGCTGACCTCCAGGTAGGGTGGCAGGAGCCTGCAGGGCTGTGTCTACAGCACTTGTGGCCAGGGTCCAGTCTCTAAGAGCTGACAGAAGCTGCAGGGCAGAGGGCAGTGCTGAGCAAGAGCCCGTGTCTCCTCCTGGGCCATTGTGAGAGTGGGTGGTACCCAAGTGGCAAGCGGGTGGCCTGACAGCCTAACGGGCATACCTACTCTCAGGACTGAGGCCAGCGAGTGGCTCTGGGGCACAGCAGGGGCTTTGCTGGGCTGAGCAGATTTAGCCTTCGTTTATAAGTGTCATTAGCTCACACCTCAGGCTTCGCCTGGCACCTGGGATGTCTGGCGACTGGCTCGTTCCAGCCTGGCTGACTGGCCCCCCACCCCAGACGCCCAGTGGGCCCTGGGGACACAGAGAGGTCCCCGGAGACCCTGGGTCCTGGCCACATCGCGCTTGGAGCCCAGGCTGCCCAGGGTGTCCTCCATGCCACCCTTCCTGGGCACCCACCCCAGCTAGGTACACAAGCAGCGCCTGCCTTCACAGGATCCACGGACTGAGGTGGGGAAGGATATGACGGTAGGATGAGGTAGGATGACACACACTAAGAAGCCCCGCTTGTCACCCTCTCTGAGCCATCACTGGCCTGGCCAATGTGTACTTAACGTCACGAGCAGGTGTCCTGCCAGCCCTGCACGGGAGTCATCTGCTGCTGGTTCTTACGTCTACTGTGTAGGCAGGGGATTTGAAGCTGCCCTGGCTCCTGGTAAGGACCTGTCCCGAGCCACACAGCCAGCCCGTGGCAGAGCCAGGCTTTGGACGCGGAACTCAGTCCAGGGCTGCAGATGCACAGGCCAGGGAGCAGGCTCCACAGGGAAAGACAAGTGGAGGATGACTTCCTGGGGAGGGGACCCCTGACCCTGAGACTCTCCTCACTGCAAATGCAGACGAGCTACACATACGGTGTGTTTAAATGTATAAGAAAGGTCTCGCATCCGACATGTATGTTCATGCCCAGTTCTGCTACTGCTGGCTGTGTGAGCTTGGCTTAGGTACTTAACTTTTCTGAGTTTCAGGTTCTTCATCTGTAAGAGTGGATGGAATATATAATACAGTCACATATTAAATGTCTTGAGTCTCCTTAGCTAACGCGAGTAGTAAAAGCTGGCCATCAGATGCAGCAATATGGACAGTTCTGTGGATGGTCCATTGATTCTGGGGCCACGCCTCGAGCCGGCCTCAGGGTGCCTGGCACATTCAGCACAGCTTTTCCTCGAGGCTGATTCTATGCTCAGGAGTGAGTGTGAGGCTCACTTTGTAGGTCTTGCTATTTTCCTGACCTCCTTTTGCCCCCTCCAACTTGAACTGTTTTGTGCCCAGAACAGTGGATCGCTTTTTTGAGCCACATTCATGGCAAGACGTAGCCAGATTCACCCTCCGGGGCTGGAGGGATCACGGGCGTCAGTGCTGCGGATCTCAGTCCTCTCCAAGTAAGTCCAAAGAAAAGTTTTCATAAGCCCCGAACTACCCAAGGTCTTGCTCCTTGCCATCCAGAACTCAGGACCCAAAGGCATGGGACAGAACGGTCTTTGCCACCTCACCTTCCTGAGCTCACACCCAAGGCGAAGAGCCAGATGGCCTGTGTCAGCAAAGACGCTTGCACTGCAGTGGTTTACGTTAGCGCCTTGGTCAGCACAGATGCAGGCTGAGGCGTGGCGACACAGAGCGGGGATGGGGCTGGGGACTGCTCACTCCGGGGGCTAAGGGTGTGGGGGGGGAGGCGGCACCACTGACGGCAGAGAAACAATGCATCTCACAGCTCACCTGACTCAGAGTCACCTGGGCTACAGAAACAGGGCAATGAGCAGGCGAAAGCAGTGTGTTCCGCTCTGCTTGCTGCGGCTTGCACGTGCCCAAGGCATGTGGGGGCCTGACTCCCACACTTCCCATGCCTGGAGGAAGGTCTGCAATGTTACCTTGCACGGCTAGCTGCCCAAACCCTCCCCTGCATCCAGCCTATGCATTGGGATGGCCCTCCCAGGATTAATTAAAAGGACAAGCACCTTTTCTGAAAAAGCAGAAAAACTTCTAATGAATTCAAAGAGAGAGAGAGAAAAAAATCCTCATTTAAGCAACATGTTTTTTTTTTTTTTTTTTTTTTTTTTTTCCCATGATCCCAACCTGAGCCCACAAGGAAGAGCAGGAGCATGCATTATGCAGAGGCTTCTGAGACCTGCGACTTTCAGCTTAATTGACTGCGACGATCAGACAGGACAGCCGCTCATCTTGCCCAGCAGTGACCCCGGAGCCTGGGTCTCCACCACAGCAGGGGCAGGTGGCGCTGTACCTTGTTAGGGAGGCAGGTGAGGGAGGGTGGGGGTGCCTGCTGGCAGGGCACTGAGCCTTGAGTTTGTAGGCCTGCCTTTGATCTGGGAGGCCCAGAGAATGTTCAGCTGGTGGCTGGAAGAAGAGGGCGGCCACGCTCATATCTCATTCCTGTCCCTGCATGGAGACTGGTAATTGGGAGCCTTAGCTCCACGTGACATCCAGAGGAACAGAAGAGGCTCCCGGAGGCTCTTGCCCTCCAGCCCCGAGGACCAGGGGAGTTGATCCTTGGAGCAAGCGGGGAGGCACAACCCTACTGTGAACCGGCTCAGCTGAGCACAGTGGTCACAAGCTCTCTGACTTGGTCCTCAGCCAGTGACGCATGCTGGTGACCACGAGCCCAGCGGTGGGCAGAGCCATTGCAGGGGAAGCTGTGCCGTAGGAGCGCAGAACCCCTCACACCTCAAACACTTAGCGATGCAAGTCACTTCTGCAGGAAAAACCTGCCCAAACCATTAGCCTTTGGTAGGGCGGCCGAGCCTGCATCCCTGGCAACAGGGCTGGAGACCCTCCTCACAGAGCCCACCCCAGCTGCTTTGCACCCAAGGATACCGGTATTAACAGGGGCCGGAGAACACAATTTCAAAGTTGCAGCTGCTGCTGGCCCGTCAGTTCCTGTTTTTAAAATTAAATCTAAAATGTTGTGGCCAGGATGTATGAGATATAATTTTTGGAGTTTTAGTGAGATTTCTTGAATGCCTTCGATTGCTGGGTAATAAGTTGTACCTATATGTCTCATTTCCATTACCTATTTAAAATTCACTGAACCATAAATCTATTCCCACAGCTATGGGAATTTAGTATAGAGTTGCTGTGACTCTGAAAGCCCATTGATCCCTGGGTGCTCCGAGTGGCTGCGTGTCAAGCCTTTATAGCTGGGTCGACTCCTTTTGTGGCTTCTTTAATGGCTGCAAGTTTACATTTTATTGCATATCTATTACTTGGGTTGGGCTGTGATGCATGGTTTTGCTGCTTGGTTCAAAACATGGCCAAGGAGACAGCAGAATCTAATTTGCTTTAAAAATGATGATTATAAAGATTTTCAAATAATAATCCAGGAATAAAGGGAGCAGATCATATTGCCCCACCGAAGACCTAGGGCTGGGGCGTGGCATCTGCATACCCCCTTTTCCAGGGTAGCTGTTTGTAATGACCATTAGGGGAGCCAGGGAGCCCCCTCTTGCATTTTAGACAGTAGGGATATTTTCATTTCTTTGAGAATAAAGCCAAGAGCGGGCTGGGCTGTCCAGGACTCACTCATGAGAATCAGGTGCATGAGTGGAGGCTGCTGCAGGCCCGGGTGCCAGGGCGCTGCTCAAGTGGAGCCATTCTCTGCCTAATGATGCCAGTGTGAAGCATTAGGGTGGTGATACCTGGCATACATCCTCGATGCCAGAAGCCCAGCCCAGTCCCCTCTGGATCCTGACAGGCACTGATGTCCTTCACTGCTGCTGGTATAGAGGGACCCGGATTTGGAAAGCATTTCCGGGATGGGGTTAGAGCAACCCCAAGGGACACGGCTCTTGTTTTCCGACTTGGGCACCTGCCCTTGTAGTCTGCCTTAACCCACCTTTTACAAGATCACAATCATTAAGAGATCTCGGTTTGGGGAGGTGGATAAAGAGAATCATGTAGGAAGATGGCGAGGACAGGAGAGAGGGCCTATCTGGGGCGACAGCCCAGTCAGAGCCTTGTGGCAGGTCTCCAGAGGAGAAAAAAGCACCCCCAGCTCTTTGGGTGGCATTGGTGTGGTATTGATTTCTGTGGTATAAAAATTCCTACCATGATTTAAAGCTTCCAGTTATTCTACTATTTTGCTTGCAAAATTCCTGCTAAGTGAGCAGTCAGCTCTCTTGAGCCGGGTCTGTGGAGTTGCTGATATGTCTAAGTGCACTCAATATTAGAGATTTATTTATGGGAATAAGTTCTTGAGTATGTAAAGTGGGCATCTCCCGCAGAAGGATAAATCCATCAGCCATTTACTTACACCTTCCTGTGAACAGGTAGGTATAGTGGGCTGGGGAGATAGCTCAGTGGAATAAGTACTTGCGTGGCAAGTGTAAGGTCCTGAGTTCAATCCCCAGTACAAAAACAGGTAGATATAACCAGATATTTTACTGGTAAACAGGGAGGAGGATGAGGAGGTGGTGGTAGTGGTGGTGGAGGAGGAAGAAGAAGAGGAGGAGGAGGACGATCAAGCTTATCCACAGTATCAAGCAAAGTCCCATAATCTGCAACTGGGCTTTGGCCTTTTGTTCCCAGGATGCTGTGAACCGGGAGGGTCTCCATCCCTCCCACGCCAAGCACACAAGCACCGCACTTTGGCACCAATCTCAATCTCCTGTATGACATCCAAGTATCTCTGTGGCTGCCCACAACAGCCTGCCTGGTGAGTGAAACACAAGAACTCCCTGCAGGCCCTGTGAGTGTTAGAGCAGCGGCTCAGAGAAACCACGGCGGCGGCGCTTATGAATGAAGCAGGACTGCCTCGCTGCAAACTGAGACTCCAGCTGAGGGCTGGGGCCGAGAGTGGATAGTGGATTCTGAGGCTGGGGTACACAGTTCCCCTAGGCAGTCATACCTACTTCCCTGGCCACAGCCAAAAGTTGGAGCTGTGGGTGCACAGCGGAGGGTGGGGGTGGGATGGGTGGTAGGGGGTGGGCGAGTGGGGGAGCAGCAGCCTGGGGCTGGCCTGGAACCTGCTCTCTTCAGGTGCACTCCCAGAATGCCCCTCACCATAACGCCTCAACTGCCTCAACCGCTGGTCTGAGTCCTACAGCACGGGCAAAACCTAACGGGGTGACTCCCCCTGCTCCCTTTTAGCTTTCCTTACAGCTCAGTTGATGGCAAAACAAACGCAGCCGCTTTCACCTCTAAGAGAAAGCCTCCCTGGGGACAGCCCAGGTGAGGCGTCTGACCCAGGCTCTTTATGGCACAGGGACGTCGACAAAAAGAAGCCCCTGCGCCCCAGCACCCACGCTGCGGCTCCACTCACGGAAAGCTGTGAAGAACTCATGCAGGGTCAGGGAGCTGTCGCTGTTGTAGTCATCAAGTCGGAGGAGGTCGCCTGGCGAGCACCCTAGCAGGTCTCCATCCAGGGCCTGCTGCTTCAGCACATGCTGTCGGCGAGGAGAGGAAAAGGCTGGGTGAGTCCCTGGATTTGGCTAAAAGCTGACTTGGGCTGATAGGGTGTTCAGGGGACTCAGTGGGCTCCGGAAGATCTCAGAAGCTCCTTGGGTTTGGTGGTCTGCTCCCCTCATTTTACAGATAGGGAAACAGAGGCTCAGAGAGGCAAGTGACTTCTTCAAGCTCATACAGTGCTTGGCGTGGAGTCTGGGCCAGAGCTCAGGCGTGCTGGCCTCTCCCGGGCTCGAGGCTCAGGAGGCCACTGGGTCTACCCTGTTGTAACTCTGATGCAGGAGGAGAGAGGAGCCCTTGATCACAGGAGCCCTGCAGTGGCCAGTGGCACCTGACTCAGCTTGGAGCCTGAGAGCCCCTGGAGGCCCTGGTCAGGGCTGGTGGTCAGGACTCCCAGTGTCACACACACTACTCACCAGCCCATGCTTGGCTCACCACCTGGAAGGACGGCTATGCTCCGTGGACCAGGCCTCAGCACCAACCCTGCCTGCCAATGCCTGCCAGCCTTGGGGTTCCAGCTGGACCCTTGGGAGCCCCTCTCTTGAGAATATCTGGGCTGCAGGACACAGAGGCCACCCCAGCCTGGCCAGGCCCAGGCCAGAGGGTGATTGGGGTGGAAGGTCCAGCCTCACTTACTCAGCTGGGGCTGGGGCCAGAGTGCTGGAGACCAGAGGTCTGGCTCAGGAGATCTCAGAAGAGAAGGGGTGATTTTATTTTATTTTGGCAGGGAGAGAAGGGCAGAGGCATTTTCCCTTTAACATTCTCAGCTTGGCCTGCTATATTAAAGGTAATTTAATGTGATAATATTAAAAGAATGACCCCTCACCCAGCAAGTGTGAGCATTCGATAAAAGGGAAATCAGCCATAACACCTGAGATCAATCTGCCAAAGATGGACATTTCCCTTTGTCTATTTCTGCATTGGAAATTGATTAACTTTTCATAGAACCAATGAGTCTCTCCCTGATGCCTTTGATTCAGTGTCAAGGAAAGGCCCATGTTTGCTGGGTTCTGCTTGGCAGATTTATGAAATGGACTTTAAGTATATTAAATGTTAAGGAGGAAAGTCCAATTATCATGGTTGTTAATGGCTTCGGGTGCCTTGGGCCATGTCTCTTCCAGGTTCAAGCAACAAATCCAAGAGGGTGCTGCTTCTCTGGCAGCTTCCCAGGGGCCCTGGGGATGTGGCCACCAGAGCTTCCAGGTACCTCTGAAGGCAGCCAGGGCCATCAGGACTCTGGCTTTCCCAGGGCAGCTTGGTGCCTGTGGGTCCCCGGCTTTGCCCCATGAACTCTGCAAGCCTTGGTCCTAGTACAGATGGAAGTGCTGGCAGGCTGATCCCGGGGCAGTGGGCAGCTGGCTCCTTGGGCATGGGTTCGCACAGGCATGGACTAGCAGGGGATTCGCGGTGCATTCCCTGGAAGTAGGCTTGGGCCTTCTGGAGCACAGGCCCTGGCTGCAACGTGCATGTACTGTACAGCTTCAGACAAGTGCTGCTTCCTCAGGGCTTGAGGGTGTCTGGCATCTCCACAGTCCTCGGAGGGGCTGTGGGAGCTTTGGGTGGGAGACCTTCTACCAGGAAGAGCCAGTGGTCACCTGGGTTCTGTCATGATCTAGCCGGTGGGCACAGCTCGGGCAGGGTGTTTGTTTTCCTGGAGCCTCAGTTTCCTCACCTGAAAATGTCTGTGAAGTGGGCTAACAGCAGCCCTATCTTATGGCAGAGAACAGCCGAAATAGTAAGCACAAAGTGGATGGTGGTAATAATGACCACCACCATCCTGTGAGCACAAGCCATGCGCTGGGTGCCACCAGCGGCACTCTGTGCCCTTTGGCTTCTTCAGTCTTCATCAGGACCCTCTAGGCCTACAGATGAGAAGCCTGCACTGGGAGGCGAGGCCCAGGGTTCAGGGGGCTCAGATGCTGGAGCTCAGCTCCTTTGCCTCTGAGCTCTGCGCTCTTGGCCTCTGTCCTATGTAACAAAGAGCCAGCCCATGTTTATTGGCCATAAGCAAAGGGGCTGGCCAAGGCGCTCTCCCCCAGGCCTTCCAAGGGACCTGGCCACCGCTGGAGAGGGCTCTCTGCCATAGTTAAGAATTCTTTCAACGGGCATCAGAGTTGGGAACTCATCTTTATTACCCCTCCTCTGGGGCAAGCCCTGGGGATGCTGACTCCACTCCCTCCCTCCTGGCCAGTGGGGCCCAAGGGCTCCAGGCTCTTAGCACCAGGCAGGCAGGGCAGGAGCGGGCATGCAGATTTCTCCAGCCCACGCCAGTCCTTCTGCCACAGGGACCTTCCTCGGGCCCTAGGAAATGATGCAGCTCTTCTCTCGCTTTTGTGCTGCAGGTGTTAACCACCCTTGCACCACCTTGCAGCTGAACCGAGGGGCGTGGCTGCGGCCTCTGATCCACAGCCTCTGGGGAGGCAGGCAAGCACAGGTTTCAACTCGCGTGTTTTCCAGCACCAGTGATTCTGGGGACAGACACGGGACTTCCCACAAACCAGCAGGCTGGGGGCTTGGCTTGTTGATATTTGGGTACCAAACAACGGTACTGTTACTGGACAGAGGACTCAGGGACCCCCAGGTTAAAGCTCCAAAGATGTTTTCTGGAAACTAAGCACTGCTTCCCCTCAACTTCCACACTGAGGACAGCAAGGGACTCCAGGAGGACAAGATTGGTTTCCTAATGAAAACAGCAGTCCCCAGGCCCAGCCACCAGCAAGGGTCTTGCTGGACGGCTGCCAAGGGCTTCCAGCCTCTTGGTCAATAGTGGCTGAAGGTGGCAGACGGAAAGAAGTGACTGCCATTTCTGCCTGTGGGATTTCTCAGAGGTGCTGACCTCAAGCTATCCAACTCCTAGGAGGGCGGGAGAAGGACGTCTTTGGTGAGCAGTGACAAAGACAGTTACAAACTGCCCTCCCACGAGTCTCTCCTGTCTCTTCCACAAATAGAAAGCTAATTCCACAACTTGGTGTTTCCTGAATGCTGTACCCACCTGTGCCAGCTCAGCACTGCTGAGGTGACCATTGCCATCTGCGTCCAAGTCCTTAAACAGAGACTCCACCAGGAGGCGCTTCTGGGCATCAGGGTCTTGTCTGTGGTGGGTTGCCTGCGGGGGCTGCCTGTGGGTCTCAATTGCCAGGAGGACATTCTTGAGGCGGGCATAGCCGGCCATGGTACACGTGTTACCTGGGAGAGGAGACAGGGTGTTACAGCGAGATGCCCACTGTCCCCCATCCGTCCCAGTGCAGCCAACGGTACAACTGCGGTAGATGGGACTTGTTTGTCTGTCTGTCCGCTTGCTGATACATCCTGCAGGTGCTTATGGAGCACCTACTAGGAGTTAGATGCAAGAGATTACCAGAAGGAATGGGAAATTCTCTGGGCAGAATTTACAATGCCAGCCCCACAGAGGCTCTAGGAGAGCCGGCCCCAATTCCATTTTGTGATGGCTTGTTTTTGTCTTAATCCTAGCTTGCAGGCTGCTTTTGAGTACTTGGCTTCATAGATTACGGCGTGTTCACTAACAGGACCAACAGACCCTGCCTGCGGTAATCAGGGGCACTCCCACAAGCCGATTACTTCTGAACAAACGCAGGTACACAAGACGGGGACCGGGAAACACAAAGAAGCTTCCGGAAACAAAGCCGGTGTGCACAGCCCGTTACTCCAAAGGCCTTTTATCCCACACGTGCTTACTGAACTGTCTCAGAACAGAGCAGTGCATCACAAATGAGGCTTGTGATGTGCTGCGACATGGCATAGTTTATCTTGCTGGTGACAACCTGCTGGCCTCAGCACCACACGGGGCACACACAGCCTGGAGACCAAGGCTGCAGAGGTGCCTCAGAACAGCCTACTCCTGCCTGGGTCGGGCTTCGGAGGATGCGGGAGAGGGTGTG
This sequence comes from Myocastor coypus, assembly GCA_004027025.1. Lineage (NCBI taxonomy): Eukaryota > Metazoa > Chordata > Mammalia > Rodentia > Myocastoridae > Myocastor > Myocastor coypus. Next base: position 46,474 of record PVJA010009741.1, read on the forward strand.
GGCCTCTCGCTGTGCATTCTGGGACAGGAGGCCTCGATGATATCATCTGGGAACCGAGGACAATAATGCATCATGCATTGGGTTGTCTGGAGATTAACTAAGATGTGGGCATGAGAGGCTCTGCACTTGTAAGATGCTGAGCTCGTAAGATATTAGCTGCTGCCCCCCTTTCTGTCCCTGGCACCGCATTATCTGAAAAGCCACATAAAGAGAAGTCCCTGGGTGGGGAGGGGGTGGCAGGCAGGTTTGTTGTCTGCGTTCTCACACCCCTTTTCTTTCTCACTGCATAAGCCTGGGTGGCCCGAATGCTTTCCTCTGTGCTTGTTTGTATTTTCTAGATTTTCTTCCAATTTGGGGTCAATCGATTCCCGTCAGAAACAAATGCCTGTTACCATTTCCTCCTGCATGTTTATTTAGGAAAAAAAAAAAAAAAATCAATGACTGTGTTCAATATCATCAAATCTATTTGCTCCCTGGGAGTCTCCAGGCAGGCAAGAATGGTTCGTTCCGCTGCTCCCAGCCCTGCCTGCCTTTCTCTGCTGCCTGTGGCAGATTAATTTCTGGAGTCCGGGCCACCAGTTGGCACATCCAGTCCTCAAGTGCACGTGGCACTGGAGTGCTGGATGTGGGGGTCTTGCCCTGCTCTGAAGTCCCAGACCCAGGGGAATATGCACCTGGTTCCTAACTTTTCTTCCTCCTGGGCCCAAAAGGCTGTTTTGGAAAAGGAAAAGAATTGTCTATGATCCCCCAAGGGTAAGCGCTGATCTTGGCAAAGTAGCCAGAAATAGGGACACCTCCAGGCCTGGCCAGGAGCTATTGCTACAGTGAGTGGTGGTGGAAGTTCTGCTGGGCAGGGCCCAGCCCAGGGGGTCCTTGGAGGCAGAGCTGGGAAACTGGTGTAGGCCAGGCCCCTCCATCCTTTCCTTGGATTTATTGACACTCCCTGAGCCCGTCACCCATCAGCACACTAAGGATAGAATGTTGCTTCTAGTGCCGGACATCATGGGTACCCCCAGCTGGAGGACTGAGGGGCCAGAGGGAGGGAAGCCCATCAGGGGCCCTTTCTATAGAAGGGAAGGGCAAGTCAGGCAGGAGGAACAGAAAGGTGGGAAGAAAGCGGTAGGGAGTGGCAAGAGGTCGCCAGTAGGGGGCAGCGTGGGACAAGGACATGAGAAGAGGGCTGGGCGGTGGCACACCCCACCCTCACCCCACCCCAGGGTCCTGGGCAAGCGCCAGAGGCCCTACCTCCTGTGTCCTTCCCCTCTCTCCCTCCCTCTTTATGTCCCTTCTTTTTCCTTCTCATTCTTTCTCTCGCTCTCTCTCCTTCCCCTCTTTCTCTCTCCCTCTTTCCCTTTCATGGTGATGAGGGTAAAACCCACAGGCAGCCTCACTCAAGCCAGACAAGTAAGTACTGCTGAGCTATGTACATCCCCAGTTGGTTTTCAAAGTTCTAAATTTTGAGACAGAGTCTTGCTCAGTTGCCAGGGCCAACTGTGAACTTGAGAGTGCTCTGCCTCAGCCTCCTGAGTACCACACCAGAGTGTGACGCCACACCCACAGTGCTATGTTTTCCTTTACTGAGATCCTGAGCAATGGGAGGAGCTTCCTGGAAGAGGCTCTTAAGCCTTCCGGAGAGGAAGAGGACTTCGCCATCCCGTTATCTGCTCAGCATAACTGGGTTCCTCTAGTACTCAGAGTGCTACAAGAAAGCTAGCTGGGTGGCTGCCTTTACGGCCTGTGGAGACATTCTGCAGAGCCTGAAGTCTTGGCCTCCTTCCTTGGGTGTCTTCCTGCCCTTACCTGCTGCCTCTGTCACCTGAATCCCATACAGCTGGTGGCTCCTGGTGAAGAACCTCCCAGGGGCAGAGAAGAAGTCCCAGGGGCAACTTTCCTGGCACCAGCAGGACTTGGTTCCAGCCAGGATGGCATCTTCCTAAGGAGAGGTCACCAAGTCCCAGCTCTGTTCTTCCTCTAGGGTGCGGGGAGGGCACCCAGGCCTCGGGGCATGCTGGGAAGGCACTCTCCTACTAAGCTCTCCCAGTAGCTCTCGTTCTTAGGTTTTTCAATGGGGCCACTGCTTTCTCTGTGAGGTCAGACAGAAGTGGCTCACCCCACGGAGCCCTTGGCCCTTGGGAGCCTTGTAAACCTGGTCTTCACTCACACAGCATGGGTGAGCAGCAAGAGAAATAAGTAAATCCACCATCCTCTGTCTCCCGGAGTTCTCAGTCCTCAACACTGCAGTGCAGAGGGTCACAGCACGCAAGTACGGGGGTTCATCCACAGAAGCTGCTTGGCCTCGCCCTCCTCGGGTTCCACTCAGTTGGAGCAAGACAGTATCCACGTCCAGGGGTCATTCCTGCCCACCTCCAGCCGCTCATGCAGGTGGCCACAAGGGCCGGGGTGTGGAGGGAGGAGCTCTCAGCAGCAGAGGTGGCTGGAGCTTATCCCAGCCTCCGTCTTTGCACTGCCTGGCCCTCCCTCTAGATCCAGTGCTCCTCACCACACTTCCACGCAGCTCACGTGCTGCTCTGTCACGTGGTCGGCACTACAAAAGCCCGGCTCCATCACCCTCTGTGCCTTGGCCCTACTGGGCCAGACTGGTTACAGGGAGGAAGGGGTCCAGTCTCTCTGCATGAGGGCAGGTCAGGGAGTCAGCCTTGGTGGTCCTTGGCTGGTATGTGGCCGCTGCTCGGAGGTCCTCTGCCTCTCTCTGGTGCTTCATGGGTACAGAGTGAGACAAGAACCCCTCAGAGTGGATCCCTGAACTAATTCCCAGCCTGAGGTGAGAGACTTGGGAAACAGTTCTTTTTTCTTTTTTTTTAAACTTTTATTTATTTCTTTATTTTATTTTATTTATTTATTTATTTATTTATTTTTCTTGTTTCAGAACCTTTGTTTATTCACTCATTTTTATGGCCGGCTCAGCCCACCCCGAGGGCAGGGCTGGTGTAGCATATGGTGCCAGGGATTGAACTGCGGTCCCTGAAGCCACCCAAGCTTTCATAAGCAGGCGCTTTAGACCACTGAGCCACCCCACCGGGACCCTGGGAAACAGTTCTGATGGATTCAGAACTGTAGCTTTGCCAGAGAGAAGGCAGATAGCTTTTATTATAATCTGAAGTCTGCACCTTAAATAAGGCTCACTAGGGCTGTCCCAAGACAGAGCAAGACCGACATAGTTTGTACTACAGAGGCTTCTAACGCGGTAGCTCTGCACTTAGTTCTGGGAGGCAGGTTGAGTGCCTGAACCAGCAAGTACCAAGCAAGTCATTTGGCTGGAAAGGGCAGCAAATCATGAGGCAACTGAACGTGGCGAGGCCTACCGGGCATGCTGAGGACCAGGCAGAGGACAGGTACCGGGGCAAAATCTCCACTTCCAAATGCATCAGGTACAAAGTTCTCAAGGCTGTGGAGCATCACGGTAAGACTGTACTCATGTGCTCAGAGAGCCCCTTCAGTGTTTCCTCTTCGTGCTGGGGGCTTCCAGGCAAAGGGAGCTTAGTGTTGTCTAAATAGAGAGATATTTGTCTTTCACCCCCCTGGAGGCCTGGGCCAGGTCTGGGCTCTGGCCAGCTTGGAGAACTCTGAGGAAGCCGCTGTGCCCCAGGCTCAGGCTCAGAGCCCAGCCGGCCCTTGTGGCTGCTGCTCCTCCTCCTCCTCTCTCTTCAGGGCCGCTCTGCCTGTGGTTGGGAAGCCCTGTCCATGCATGCTGCCCAGGGCCACCTGCCCGGCCTAGAATGTCTTAGATACTGCTGAGCTCTCCCTCAGCCTAAGTTCCCCTGAAGCACCCCTAATCGGAGGATCTGGGGTCAGGAGCGCATGGGAAGATGATCCCAGGAAGTGCTGGAAGGTTGGGAAGGGATCAGGAAGGGGGAAAGGTCAACAGAGGTGCATTGTGGAAGCCTCCACTCCACTACCCAGGGCTCAGTCCTGCTGGGCACTGTGGCAGGGCACAGAACACGCTGGGCCACTGAGATGGCAGGAGCTGGGGTATTTTTCTACCAATCCGTGCCCTATGGGTTGAGGGTTGCTGTGTGTGTGTGTGTGGGAGGGGTTGGCCACCCCCAGCTAGCACTCAGAAGAGGGCAGAACATTTTCTTCAGGCCAGAAATAAGACACAGGTAGCTGAGATAGATTGCTGCTGGGGAACTATCTACCTGAGCTGCCTGTGACCTCCAGGCAGATTATGGGACTCTGGGGTCCACTGCATCTCTTTAGTGGGGCTGCAGGCTATGGGTAGCCAGGGACAGGAACAGCCAGCTGCCCATGAAGTGGTACACAGTTGCCGAGTGAGCTAATGTCTCAGAAGGCAGTGAGGGTGAAGGGGCTACCCCGTCATCTCCTTGCCTGGGGCCTTGGGGCTATGGCTGCCGGATACCCACACCACTGAAGAGAACCATTGCCAAGCTGGGCCGAGCTCTGGCCAGGGGTCAGGAAGACCACTGACTCTGGCTGTGATGCGGCCTATGGCCCTTACTACCTCCCAGGCCCACAATGCACGAGGAAACATGAGAGGACGGAGCAAGCCGGTGAGGCCTGCTGGGCCAGGGTCTCCCTGGGGAGAGACGGCTCCATGCACTGGGTGAGCAGAAGGCCCCTTGGCTGTGGGGCCTGGGGCAGGCTGGCAGCTAACAGTGTTTATGGATCCACAGAGGAGGGAAGATGTCTTTGCACCGCCCAGGCCAAGCCCGCTCTGGGCCCTCTCAGCATGGGAGGCCCCAGCTCTGACCAGCCCCACGGCCACCATCCAGCTAGCCCGGTGTCCCCCACACCGCAGGACCTGCCTGGCTCTTGCCTCAGGCTCCCACAGCATACGTGTGGGTCTCCTGCTCCCCAAGCAGGCCTGCTTTGGCAGATAAAATATTGATCAGCCCGCTGAGAAGCCTGGAGTGCGATCCTATTTTCATGTCAGAACTTGGTAATGAACTACATTTATCAAGCCCACTCTCCATGAGAAAGGTCAGTCGCAGATTTGGCTAAGTTGTTATGACACCTCATTAATCTAGCTCCCTCAATAATTGTCCCTCTTTGAAGATTCTAATGCTCTCCATTCCAGCTGCAGTCCCTCCACGCCACCCATGGAGGTGATTGTAGAGAGCACCTGTGTAGCCTCTTTAATATTGGAACCTAGGGATCCAGGCGGCAGGGAGCTGCATCTGGAAGGAAGTGTCCCTCATGGGGACTCTTTCTATGGCAACAAAAGTGGAGCAGTGGGAACATTCCACCACCCAGTTGCGCCCCAGCCCCAGCACACCCCAGGGAGCAGCGTGGGTACAGGGGGAGCCCTCCTGCGAGGTCTGCGTGGCCTTGTCTGCTGATGCTGCATCTCTCTGGGTTTGCAAAGGAGGGGGTCTTGCCCTCTGGTCTGGCTGTGGCTGCCAGGACAGCCTTCAATAGCTCACCAAGGAGGCTAGGCTTCGTGCCCTCAGATGCAGCTTGGCTTCAGGAAAGACCTGATCCTTTGCCTGGGCTTTGCTCGGTAAAAAGCACAAAGCTGCCTCTGAGGACCCTCTGTGCCCAGGGAGAGCTTTACACATAGACAGAGGCAAGCCTGGGGCAGCTTCAGGGCTAGGGTGAGGGCAGGGATAGGGGAGCTGCACCTGGTGCTGGCAGGAGGGTTGCGTCCCCAGGTGCCACCGGGCAGCATGGGGAGCTCTCTTCCCAAATCACACACAGACCAGCCCTTCAGAAACCACACAGGAGCCTGCTATGCACTTAGGCCCCATGCACGGGACCCCAGCTTTCTCGAAACTACGGTGGCCCTGCTCCTCGCAGGAAGGCCTGGGACCAGAGCTTGGCTCCCGAGGGCCACAGATGGGAGAAACCCCAACAGACCAGAGGAGAGATGGGGGGCCCTCCTCCAGGCTGTCCCTCGGTCTGCTCTTAGGCAAGCTGCCCCTTTGCCCCCAAACGCGTGTGGCATGGGTTTTCCACATTCTCTGGCTAGCCTGCTAAATAATGTCACACGCTGCCCTAACAAAGCTGTAATCTTTAGCACCGAAGCAAGCGCGGCGTCATCATCTGGCACCAGGGTTACGGCTGAACGTGCGTGCTTAGCTCTCCGAGCCTCCGTTGCAATGCGTCATTCTGAGGTCTATTTTGAAACCACCAAGCTGTGCCAAGAGCAAGACACATTCTACTCCCAGATCTAATTTATGAGTCGCCATAACTTTGCTGGAGTTTAGCTTAAGAGGAACAGATGTTTAACTTGATGTAAATTCATGCACATTAACAATCTTTCAGCCGCCATTTCTGAGAAAATTCAATTAACAATAAATGCCAGAGCCAATGGGTTTATCTCTCGGATACATTGTAGCGAACACCACGAAGTTCCACCGATGGCGTGTTGATAGAACTACAACATTCTGGAAGTCCCAGAGATTGTGAAATACCTGTGACCCAGGCTTCCCATGGTCCCTGAGCATGGACAGGTGAAGTCCAAGTTGTGCTGGCTGTGACCCCAGCTGTCCAGGCCCCGGACTGTCCAGCGCACGCACACAGGCGTCCTGTGGAGGTCTAGCAGGAGCTGCTGGCTTCTGTGGCCTTTAAGGTCTTCCCAGACTGGCACCAACCTCCTGCTCGCTGCCAGCAAGCTGCCCACAGAGTGTGTCTCTGGGTATTCCCTCATGAAGGGACTTTTCCTCAAATTGGACTCCTTCATTGCCCTGGCTCAGCTCCACGGAGCCACTGTCCTCTCAGTCACATGAGTTTTCAGGAGCTGCTCTGTCCTGCCTCACCCAGACTTGGCTTCTTGAGGCAAGAAGAAGAACCTGGTGGGTGCCATCACTCTCTTAGAGCACAGGGCCACAGAGTCCCATGGTGGCACACGAGGGCCTGCAAGAGCATGGACTGCCACCTGCCTGTTCCATCCTCAGAGCTCTGCCCATCTGCCTCCTCACTCACTGGTGCCAACATCAGAACAAGAGGGGAATTAGATGCACACATTAGACGGTTGGGAGGACCAAGGCCCAGACCACAGGGCTGACCGGTAACAGAGCTAGGATCAGAAGCCCAGTGTTCTGTTCTGACCACATAACACACATGCCTCAAAAAGTGAAGAGCGCCCTGTGGGCGCTGACTTTCCCTAGAGAACCCCTAGTGAGGTCTGGCTCAGGCAGTGCAAAGCCTGCTGGGGAGCTGATAGCGTCAGGGGACCCCGGAGCAAGGAGCCCTCCGGAGGGTCTCTATCTTTGGTGTGCTTCAGGATCACTAGGGCACCCTTTAAAAAATCCAAAGTTTGAGTCAGGAGGAGTGGTATGTGCCTTTAATCCCAACTATGAGGGGGACTGAGGCAGAAGGATCACATATTCAGGCTAGCTGGGAGAAACTGGCTAGATGTCCTGTCCCCAAGGAAAATTAAAACAGGGCTGGGGATGTAGCTCAATTATAGAGGGAGGCCCTGGACTCCATTGTCAATAACACGCACATACACACACACCCTGGGTCGTACCTTCCAGTGGTCTGGGATGAGGCTCAGAAAGCTGTCTAAGGCCCTGGTGATCACGTACAAGGACAGCCCACTGACTGCCTACCGGCCACACTGGGAAACATAGCCGTCGGTCACACACGCTTGTCTGGCACCAACATGGCCACGTGGCTTGGCAGTAGTCATGCCGCCAGGAGGGTCTGGAGCGGGCCACTCCCCAGGTATTACAGAGAACGGCAGAGGACTGCCCCAGTGCAGCGAGAGGACGACAGGGACGTGGGACTGGATTCTGCTTTTCTGTGTGGAGCTGTCAGTTGCCATGGGGATGCTGGGTTTATGGGTGAAAGGCCTGGTTCCTTCAAAGGCTGGCACTTGGTTATGCCATGCTCCTGGGCCAGGTTTGGAACTTGTGGGCACCCTGGCAGATGAGGGTTACCTTCGCGGCAGCCTTCCAGATGTGGCTGGGTCCTGCTGCATGGAGTGCCCCCCCCAGGGCCCCACGGGGGCAGCACGAGGCTGGCCTGCGTCCTTGCCAGTGTCCCTCTGGTTTTCTCCCTGGAGGGCCCATATTCAAGGTGCCAGCTGCTTTCCAGTTCTCTGGGTTGAAGGTTCAAGGCCTACTCTGGGACCAAAAAGCACCTGTACATCAAAGGCCCTGCCGGAACTTTAGCCTAGGCCGACATCCACAGAGTCGCGCAGACCCCTGCCTGGCTCCCAGCTGCTCTGCTGGCAGCAGATCAAGCACACACCGTGCTGGTGGCAGTAGTCACCTCCCCTGTGCCCGGGTCTCTGCCCAAAACCTCCGCTCAGTTTTCACCCCAGTTTCAGGTAACTTAAATGAACAAAACCACCCAGACCTTTGTTAGATAAATGATACATTTGCTCATGAATGTCTGGTTCAATTGATGTTGCTATACAATCTGCTGTTTGACATTTACAATCCTCTCTTTTATTCCTATTAGAGAAAGCAAAATTGGTTGGATTCCTGGGAGAGGGATTCATATATACTTTTTATGGCTGACTGGCAAATCTATCAGGTGGCCCCAGAGTGAAAAGAGTAAGGTTTGAAAACTTGAATAAATGTTAAAGCCCTCCTGATGTTAAGAACTTTAGTTTTTATTACTGTGTTAGTAGAAAGCCCTGACACAACCAGGCTCCTTAACCAATCAGGGACCCCTTTTGGAATATGGGGACCAGTGTCCTACAGATTCAGGTCCCTTGTCCTGTGCGCAAGGCTGATCCCCTGCTGCTTTCTCCTGCCCTTCCCCTTGTACACCCCTGGGGCAGAAAGCAGCATACGGTTGGACCAGGAAGTGGCCACCAGATGTGGAAGCCGGTGGGCCCAAGGAACCAGAGAGCTGGAAACTTTGGCTCCTCCTCCGTGCTGTTGATTTGTTCTTGCAAGCTCCTTGGGAGACACTGTCCCCAAGCATCTGAGCAAGGGGAAGAGTCCTGCTGTGGAGAGGCAATGCCTTGACTGCTCGGGTACCACTAGAAAGGTAGCCACTTTGATGGGAAGCTAGGGTGGCCTCGCTGTGGCCCCTGGGCTGAGCGGCAGGATGCATCCCTGAAGCACGGTGAGGTCTGAGGCCAGGGCCGCGTTGCTGAGCAGCCGAGCCTCTAGCCAGAGCGAGGCTTGGGCATCAGTCCAAGTGAGCGATCGTCATGCACGGACCCACTGCCACGACAGGCCTCGGTGCAGCGGTCTCAAGGACCGCAGCGTGGTTCCCAAGGAGGCACTGCGGGGTCATTTTGGCTGCCACGGTGACTGGAGGGGCCTTAGGGACCGTGCCTGTGGTGCTGCCGCTGCTCAGTGAGCCCTTGCTGCCTGGCTTCTCACCCGAGGTTTCGCATGCCCTACTTACAGAAGAGAGAGCTACGGCGCTGCCGTCCGAGCCTAGAACCTACGACGTGCATGCTGTTAATGTTTCCCCCAGGGTTTGGCAAGGATTTCCCCAGGATGTACCTTTGCCATCATAAACTTCCTTTACTGTTTTGTTACATGTTGGCCTCCACTTGAGAGAGCCAAACTGCCAGCTCAGGGCCCGTAACAGAGCTACGTTCCTAAGCGTCTGCACTCAGGTGCCATGTCAGACCATGAGCGACACCGGTGCCCAGATGCTCACACTGAAAGGGACATTCCACGCCAGTCACTTTTCTTGTATTTCTCTCTGGTGTCACTGTTTGGATTTTAAGAACATATATACAGGCATTCAAGATCACCAGGGGCGTGGTAGGTGTAGGTCTGACAGCATTAGAGGTGTACAGTTTATATGAGCAACCGGAATCAGTGGCCATACTTTTTTTTTTTTACCCTCTTGGGTACTGAGTATAAAGGATGATGGGTAGCAGTGTGTAAGTAGCAAGGTGTGAGAGTGTGCACCTATGTGTGAATGTGTGTGCACTGTGCCTCTGAGGATGTGCTTGGACACCTGCGAGGGAGCCTGGATTGCAGGGTCAAAGGCAGGAGGCAGAGGGTGCACAGTCCTGTCCTGGGCCCGTGTGGCTGCCTTAGCCTCTAGGAGGGCAGCTGACAGGCGCCTGTGGGAAAGGCTTCGCAAGGGTCCCTGGGAAGGTATGTCAGGTACCCTTCCTCCCTGCATCCTGCATGCCCCACGGCTGGGCTCCTTCCTGGGTGTTTCTCCATAGCACCCCCAGGGCAGGGTGCACCCTCTCAGGCGAGGACTCTGGGGCTCCGTGGGCCCTACTGAGTCACGCTGCAGCCACAGCGGCCTGTGGTGCGTTCCTCTTGGCATTCTCTCTTAGGCTTTCTCTGGGACAGTGACTGTCAGGTGCTGAGCTGAGCCAGGAGCTGCCGCGTTTTCAACACAAGTCCAGCTTTGCTTCCTTCGGTGTAAGGAGAGTGCAGCTGGCAAACCGATGCCAGCAAGGAGCTCCACAAATGCCGTGCCTCACAGTTCACTTGCAGGAGCTTGGCCAGGCTCAGAGGTGGGGGCTTTGCTTTAGAAAAAGGGGTGTCAGAGGGAGACTACATCTGGAGAGCCAATGGAGAGGAGCCTTGCTTGCCATCAGCCAGAGACTCCTGCCCTACACAGACCCTGGGGCAGCACTTGAGAGAATGGCCCAAATAGGGTTTTGAGACCCGAAAGCACTCCAGACTTTCCTAGGCTTTGAACTTCTCCAACTTGAACAGATGGGATTCAGTCTGGGCTCCAAACAAAACGAAGCCCTGCGCTAAGTTTAAAGGAGGATGCCAGAGTTTCCTGGGGAGTCCTGGCTTATGTGCACACGGTTTAGAGAGAGGGTGAGAAAGGTCTCCCCCACTCCTGGTACTCTGCAGGCCTGGGACTGACCCATGGGTACTCCTGGGACCTCAGCACCCTATGGAGGAAGCCGCAGGAGCACACAGGGAAGGGGCTGCGTGGATGGAGAGAACCCTGGGCGCTGCTCCTGTGAGCGCTGAGAAAGCCCTGCTTCTGAGCTCACGGGGACCCTGGCCACGCCTCAGGTCTCAGCAGTCCAGCATCAGAGTGTCCTTCTCCAGGCACTGCCAAAGCCACCGCGGGTGGGACTCTGCATGCCCTGGTGTCGCACTCCTGCATGGAGGAGCCTCCCCTGCCCTCGCTTCACTCTGCATCTTCATGCATTCTCCTCACTGCCTGCCCAGCACAGGAGTCAGGACCAAGGCCACGGCTGGGAGAGGATGCTCGTGCGCCCCGGGTGGGAGACACATGCACGCAGCTCAGTAGCCTGCAGCCCTGGGGGAGCCCTGCTCCTCTTCACCGCCCAGAGGAGAGACCTGTGTCCTGCGGATGTAGAGATACGGCGCAGCCCACACAGGCAGAACTAGCACGCTTCGCCTCCGGACAGGTTTACCTGCGTTCTGTGGGGGTCGCTTTGAAAGCATGGTTTAAATTTTCACAAGGAATTTTCATGCAGAAGGGCAATGCTGTCTGGGGAATGGGTACTCTCCCTCACCTGGTGACAACAGGGGCCAATCACACCCTCACACTGAGTTTTATTTTGCCTATAAATGGTGCTTGGTGGATGAGTACAATATCTGGGTAAGGTTTTGAAGAGTAGAGAAATGACCCTTCAATCCTTTGGGGGCCTGGAGCTGGCACACAGGCCCGAGTGCAGAGGGCTCCAGAAGTGAGTCCTTTTCCACACAGACACCCTCTCTTGTCATCTCCAGAGCTGTGGATGTGGGGGTGCATTCCAGCGCAGGGCAGGGCCCTCTTCCTAGCCTGCCTGATTCTCTGAGGCTTGTCCATGGCAAGCTCCTGGGGCTCACAGCCTGCAGGCCCCCAGGGCAGTAGAAAGGATCATAGAGCAACGTGGTCCAGACTCTTCTTGCACAGACAGCAAACTGTAGCCCAGGAGCAGTAAGAGACCACCTATGCCAGGGCCTGGAGGATGGACAGACCCGCTCCTGCTGGAATCCCGGGCCCTACATTGTTGGAGGCTTGTCCCGCCTTGGTGACTTCCCCTTGCTTTGAAGCCCAGCCTTCTGTCTCTTCTGAAGGAGCTTCAAGAGATGGGAGTAAGGTTGGGGAAAGATCCAGGAGGCTGTCATGGAGAGCACGGGATTTTCTCCAGCATGAGGACGATGCTGGACCCCACGGGGCTCCTGACTATGTGAATACTACTATTACAAGCATCAGGATGGCACATCCTGCCTCTTCCTGTCACAGCCTGGGCTCAGGGCTCCAGGCAACTTGGAACACAGAGGCTGCAAAGACGGGGTCTCTAAGCCCTTTACCTGATAAAAAGTCATCTGTAGGCAATCCCTAGGCAAGGGTCCTTTCAGGGGAACAAAAGCAACACTCATGGAGGACATCTCCATGTGAGGCAGCAGACGAGGCATGTCCTGGGCAGGGCCTGCTGGTCAGTCCAGTGGAGGGGGGTAGAACCGAGCATGATGGGAAGGAGAATCCAGAAAGAGCCATGGTGTAGGATGTCCTTCAGCTACAGAGTCTCTAGACAGTCGCTGTTCTCAGGACGGACAAAAGAGCTGGACCCTAGCCCACGCCCAGAGGGTTCTTTGCTGTGCCCAAGCTGACCTCTGGACACTGGCTGCTGGGCCACAGGACACCCAAGGCCTTGCCTGGGAAGGAAGCTGAGAGTGCTGAAGTGAGCCCCACTAGTAGTGTGCACTGCTTCCATTGGAAATCAATACTTGCGTTGGGTGTGAGGTCTCGAAAGGGCCCAAGGTGCGGCAGAGATGGTGGAATCCATAGGTGACTGTGTCAGGCACCCCGCACCATTCAGGCTCAGCTGCACCTCACGACTGGCCAGAATTTTCCCGCCATACTCCACCCTCTGCACTATCCTCCCTGTTTCCCCTCTTCCTGGAGTGATCATGTTGGTTTTAGCTCCCTGTTACAGTCTGTGTCTTGGTGTCTCCTCAAAGCTTCATGCAGTCATTGGGGTGGCTTCCAGAGTTTGTGATTAATTCATGATTCAATTCTGGGACTATGGGTGAGAGTGCTGCTGGGATTATGGGTGCCCTGGGGTGGGTAATCTGCATACGATATGGGGAGGGGAGAGAGGCTTGATAGCCGCTACAGCTGCTGCTCCTCTGTTTGCCCTTTGACGTTTTCTGCCACCATGAACTGCTGTTCTCTGCTATGTGCTGTTCTGCTTGGAGCCAGCCAAATATGGAATGAAACCTCCACTAACTGTGAGCTAAAAAACCCTTCCTTCTCGCCTTCCTGCCTGCCTGCCTTCCTTCCTGTCTGTCTTCCTGCCTTCCTGCCTTCCTTCCTTCCTTCCTTCCTTCCTTCCTTCCTTCCTTCCTTCCTTCCTGCCTGCCTGCCTGCCTGCCTGCCTGCCTGCCTGCCTGCCTTCCT